>OY813002.1:55356063-55658563 GCA_963681545.1 Germaria angustata | reverse complement strand
TTTTCACATTAATGCTTTTTGCATTAATGCCTCTAAGTTTTTGATTTCGATCATGAATGTGATTAAATAAAAATGTGTGCTTTGAAGAGTTGTCCAAAAATTCATGCACACACAGTTTTTAAACACTCAAACTGAATAGCTGGCATGCGGCAACAGATTAAATTTACATGTTCACAAACAACCCTTATTTTGCTTAGCATAAAATAGAATAGACACAATGTTGATAAACGCATATTTGAACGTTTGAGCGAAAATGACATGTTTTTCGAGTGTTTGATTAATCTGATTTTTTTTTAATCACCGGTTGCAGGTCTCTGATATATATATATATATATATATATATATATATATATATATATATATATATATATATATATATATATATATGTATATATCTATATATATATATATATATATATATATATATATATATATATATATATATATATGTATATATATATATATATATATATGTATATATATATATATATATATATATATATATATATATATATATATATATGTATATATATATATATATATATATATATATATATATATATATATATATATATATATATATATATATATATATGTATACAGGCATACGTACATATATTTGTACGTGAATTTATGTACATACACTCATAATGTATTGTAGAAAACCCTTTGAGAGATTTCTATGCCTTTAAGCTATCAAATATTGTTATGTTCTACTAAAGTTTAAATTTTTGAGCTCTAATTTCTGACTATGTGGAATTATGTACATATTTGAATACATTTGTTATGCACACCCAGTACATTTGGCGGTCGTTTAAAAATATGCTTAAATTTGTACAGTCTCATGAGTGTAATTAACACGCTGTCCACATTTGCAATTTTGTTGCAGCAATTCTTGGTTGTTTTAGGTGAGTGTGGTAAGAAGCTTGGGGAGGGGTACAGAGTTTCATGTTCTCTGCAATTCTCTTTTACTTTCAAATTCTTACTGTTCAACTTGATGTTTGGTGTTGTTGTATTTGACATTTTATATATGTACGTTTTATATAAGAATTGCAATACCAAATTTTTTCTAATGTGGACACAAGCAATTGCAAAGCAGAATTTTAAAGAATTGCATGCAACAAAATTGCTAATGTGGACGGGGTGTAAGCGAGAAACTCTTCTGTTTCTCAAGTATGCAGTTTTGCTTTTCATTCAAACATGTATAAAATGCCGTAGCATGTCTTCTGCAAACATCATATTATATTCATGTATGCAGTATGTACATATATTCTCCTATGTGCATACATATGTAAAGGGCGATTTTTAAGATATTTCGGATTTGATAAAAATAAATTAGAGAAATATATGAAATCATTGAGTCGATATAATGATCTATATAATTCAATGTTTAAAGATGATTTCATTTAAATGTTGACCGCGGCTACGCCTCAAACGGTTCATAAGGTGGTTCTAATTTCGGCACACTCTCTCCAACATATCGGCCGGTATCCCACGAATAAATTATTCAATATTGACTCCCTGCGAGTCAACCGTTGCGGGCTTTTCTCTATAGACGTGAGACTTAAAATTGTCTAATTGCGTTAAATCGCACAATCTAGACGGGCAATTCACCGGCCCCAGACGTGAAATAAAATGTTCACCGAATTCGCCTCTCAATTGAGCCATCGTTTCACGTGATGTGTGGTATGTGGCATCGTCTTGTTGAAACCACATGACAGCAGGTCCAGCTTTCCTATTCTGGGTAAAAAATGTGTAATCATCGTCAACGGTAGCGCTCGCCATTGACAGTAAAAAAGTAAGGTTCAATGATGAAACCGGCCCATAATCCACACCTAACAGTGCATTTTTCGGGACGCAATGCTTCTGGCTGCTCTTCACACCCAATATGCCAATTTTGCTTGTTCACGTATCCATTCAACCAGAAATGAGCTTCGTAGCTGAACACAATATTCCGATAAAAAAGTGCACGATGCAATTTCTTAACCGAGCATGAATTTTGATAATAAAATCCAGTAATCTGTAATCTGTAATCTGTAGTAGCAATAGTTCTATATATTGCACATATAATAAATAGATATTTTAAAAATTACGTAATAAAACATGATAATAGACCAGCAATCACAAACGTTTAAAAATTAAAAATAAAAAATTTTGTAGCTAAGATAGTAGGTCCTATTTGGGGAAATCCCATCAAGAAAGTTGAACAAGTAAATTCTATAAATAATAATAATAACTCAATAAAATTTACTGAGCCAGTCATACCTGAATTTGTAATAACATTACTTATAATAGGAATTTTATTGTATATAGCATATATACAATAATATCACAATAATACTGTGACACCAGCTTGAATTAAAAAGAAATATAATAAAACTACTATTAATGTAAAAAATTCTTAATGGAGAAAGATATTGAAAACTTAAAAGATATATTAAAAACTTTAAAGAAAAGTCCAAAAAGGACATATACTGAAAAACTATTCAAAATAAATTAGAAGATATAGAAAGGATCAAAAAGGATTTCCAAACAAAAGAACTCCAAGAAAAGGACGAGGAAAAGTTATATGCTTTGAGATTAGAATTTGATAATATCTACACGAATATTAAACAATATCTGTTAGAAAACCCGAAAGAATTAGAAAACAAATCAAATAACGACATTCAAATACAAAATCCAATAAATATGGCGACACAAAACTTTAACTTAGAAGTTGCTTTAAAAACAATTCCCGAGTTCACAGGTAACTATCGAGAACTTAGATCTTTTCTCACTATTGTAGAGTTAATTAAAACCAGTCTAGCAGCGGATCAAGAACCACAACTTTTGAAATTTGTCTTTAATGTCAAACTGAGTAGCACTGTAAGAACTGCACTAGGGACTACTACACCAACAACCTTCGACAATTTGAAGAAGTTACTTACTGATAGGTACAAAACGACGAAGACTGTCGAGCAGATACAAGCCTCACTTAGAACTTTTAGTCAAAAAAATATGAATGTGCACAATTACCATGAAAAACTCTTGAATTCCATAGCAGAATTAAATGAATTACAAATAGAAGAAATACCTAATTGTAACACAGTTCAAGCAGATACAATAAAGCTAATAAATGAAAAATATGCACTAACGATTTTTAAAAATGGCTTGAGTGGAGAATTGAAACCAACAATTTTTGCATCCAGGCCAAAGGACTTGAATGACGCGGTACATTTTGCGCTAGAGTTGGAAAAAGACTTCGAGGGACGGTGATCAAGTTTTATATTTCTCAAATAACAGGAATGGACAGAATAGGAACCGTTTAAAAAGAAATAATAATCAGAATACCAACAGAAATAATTACCAAAATAATAATGGTCAAAATTATATTAATTTCAATAGAAACACTAATAGACCCATCACAAATAACTTAAGATCGAATAACGACAACAGTAGGATAGTAAATTATAACGGAAATACCCACCGATATAATAGGAGCAATCGCTACAATAGTAACACACGTTATAATAATAATAATAATAACAATGGTAACAGTCGTTATAATCGTCGGAATAACAATAAATATGTACACTGTGTTCAGGAAAACTCCCAGATCCCGGAAGTGACTCGAGGAACTATATAAGCTCACTATCCGGACAAGAAATAAGACTCACTAATGTTTTCCAAATTTCAAACAACAATACCAATTACATAAATTTGTCTTTATTTAACAATTTGGATCTAACATTTTCGATAGACACAGGTGCCGACACTTCCTTATGCAAGATAGACGCTTTGAATGAAGATTTAATGTTTATTGATAAAGAACAATCGATTAGTTTCACGAGAATTACTCAAGAAAAGATTACATCAATAGGAACATCAATAGGAACATCAATTTCGCTCATCTTAAGAGAGGAGGAGATTACAATACCCATGAAATCATGGATTAATAGGGACTATAGTATCAGAATAGAAAAACGCTCAGAAACATTACACCCCATTCAAATAAATATAAGTGAAGATAGTATTATTCTAAACAAAGAAATTGAACCAGGTGTATACATTGGTAACAGTATAGTACCAGGAAATGGTATATGTCATGTGAAGGTGTTGAACACAACAGATAATGATGTCATTTTGAAGAACATTAAATTAGATATTGAACCATTAAAAAATTACACTTTTGTAAGACAAGGGTAAAAAGCATATTGATGATGAAAGATTTCAAAAATTATTAGATACTTTTAAGATTGACATTGACGATTACAAAGCAAAAGCAGATTTAATACAGATTTTTAAGGATTATCACAGTATTTTTCACCTAGAAGGAGATACATTATCTTCAAATAATTTTTACACACAAAATATAAAAGTTTCTGATGATACACCAGTATTCATTAAAAACTACAGACTACCTCACGCACAATCTGAAGAGATAACTAAACAAGTGCAACAGTTATTAGATGACGATATCATCGAACCATCAAATAGTGCTTACAATTCACCTTTGTTAATAGTACCGAAAAAGACTGAAAATGGAAAAGAAAAATGGAGACTAGTAGTAGATTTTAGACAGTTGAACAAAAAGATAGTGAACGACAAATTTCCATTGACAAGATTGGAGGATGTATTGGATCGACTTGGTAGAGCCAAATATTTTTCAACTTTGGACATGACAAGTTCTTTTCATCAAATAAATTTGGACAAAGATTCAAGATATTTAACTGCATTCTCAACGAGTAATGGTCACTATCAGTTTAAAAGACTACCATTTGGTTTAAAGATTTCTTCTAATAGTTTCCAAAGGATGCTAACAATAGCACTTGGTGGACTAGACTCCAAAGCATTTTTGTACGTTGACGATATAATTGTATTTGGTTGTAGTCTAAAACATCACAATGATAACCTTAGAAGCACATTCGAACGTTTGTCAAAATTCAATTTAAAACTAAACGCATCAAAGTGCCCAGAAGTGATATATTTGGGACATCAAATAAAAAAGGAAGGTATAAGAACAGACCCTTCTAAACACAAAACGATAGAGCAGTACCCTATTCCAAAAGATAAAGACGAAGTTAAAAGATTTGTAGCATTTTGCAACTACTACAGACGTTTTATAAAGAACTTTGCAGAAATTACAAAATGTCTGAATGACCAGACTAAAAAGGGTAAAACGTTTGAGTGGACGGAATAATGACTTTTGAATTATTAAAGGAAAAATTGATAAATCCACCCATATTGAGATATCCAGATTTTGAACAACCATTCATACTAACCACTGATGCATCAATCAAATTATGCATTGGGAGCGGTTTTATCACAAGGAAAAATAGGAGAAGACTTGCCAATTTCTTATACCAGCACAACATTAGGAAAGCATGATTTAAATAAGCCTGTAATAGAAAAAGAACTTCTTGCCATACATTGGGGAATAGAATTCTTCAGACCTTACCTATTTGGTAGAAAATTTATTGTGGTAACAGATCACAGACCGTTAGTTTCACTTTTTACTCACAAGAACCCCTCAGCAAAATTGACACGTATATGCATAGATTTGTCAGACTATGATTTCGAAATTATATATAAGAAAGGTAGAATCAATACTAATGCAGACGCTTTATCTAGGATATCACTCAATTCGGAAATGTTAAAGAAAATGATTCCGATAGAAGACGACATTAACAAACCAACAAGAATTTTAATAACAACACGTGGAATGCAAGCAAAAAAGATTTCTGAAAATACACAAGCAAATAACATAAGTAACACATCTCAAGTGCACAATGGATCATATATGGGAATGTACATCCTTACAAGATATAAAAGATATTCGCGAATTAAAATTTAATATTATTGAAACAGGTACACAAAATAAGAAAAATACGAAAGATAAACATGGTACTTTAGAGTCCATTAACAATACTTTTGTGATGAATGTTGATGATGATCTAGCAAAATACGTTTTGTCTCTAGAGAAATTAATAATTCATATGCATAAGCAAAATATTAAAAATCTCGCTCTTTCATGCGAAGACAAAATTTTTGAGCTCATATCAATTGAATATTTAAAGAAAATTTATAATGAGGTGTACCAAAGAATTTTTAAATCAAATAAATACGGAAATCTAGAATTAAACATCATATTATATAAACCATTGCAACATATTAAGAATAAAAGATCACAAATGAACATTATTAAAGAATTCCACGATTCACCAATATCAGGACATTTTGGTATTAGAAAAACAGTCTTAAAATTAAAACAACGTTATGTATGGAAAAATATGAGGAAAATGGTTAGAGATCACATAAACAAATGCGATAAATGCTTGAGAAATAAACAAACCAAACACGTTAGAGAGGAAATGATAACTACTGACAACCCAAACACTAGTTTTGAGGTAATAGAAATAGATACAGTTGGACCATTAAGAATGACAAATAACTATAGATACATTTTAACAATGCAGTGTGAATTAACGAAATATGTAGTAGCACTCCCAATTGAAACAAAAGACGCAAAAACTATAGCCAAAACTTTAGTTGAACAATTTATTTTAAAGTATGGATGTTTTAAGATTCTAAAATCCGATAGAGGTACAGAATTTAAAAACGAACTGTTAAAAGAAGTTTGCAATTTACTAAACATAGATCAGAAATTCTCAACACCATACCATCATAGTCCATAGGCACACTGGAACGCAACCATCGTGTCCTAAACGAATATTTATTAAATTTTGTAGATGATTATGAGCGGGACAAATTTATTCCATACTATACATTTGCATATAATACAACACCACACATTAATAATAATTATTCACCTTATGAATTAATTTATGGCAAATTAGCAACATTGCCAACAGATAAAATACAAAACAAAGATAAATGTTATAATATTGAAAATTATGCTAACGAAGTAAAAATAAGATTAAGAAAATCGTTGGAAAACGCCAAAGAACTTATAAATAATATTGCTAAGAAACAATCGAAAATAACATATGACAAAAATATAAATGAAAGTAATTTTCAAGTTGGAGATTTAGTATTAGTGAGATTTGAATCTAGAAAAAAGACTCAAAGCCCATATAAGGGACCGTATCAAATAGTGAAAAGATTAGGAGTAAATTCTTTATTAAACGTAAATTCTATAGAAAAACTTTTACACAATAATATACTTAAATTATATAAAAAAATAATATATAAAAAAATTTTGTTTTAAACATTAAGATAATAATAATATTTAATACTAACAACATTAATATAAACTAATTATAATATTTATTATTAAGATTTAATTTAATTATTTTCAAACATAAATTAAATCTTGAGGGTAATGGTGTAGTGTACCTATTATAATGAAATACACTATACTCATTGCAACAATTACCATTCAATAATTTTGTATTAATTTCTTTGAAATTTAAAACCTTCAGACGCCAAGAAGCGGTCACAATAAATTAAGCCACATACATATGTAACAAAACACTTGACCAACGAACTCAAGAAATATTTTTATGTTATACAAACATTTACGAGTAACAAAGAAATTTTGTAAATAACAACTGAAGAAATTTTGTATAAATAGGATAAGAATAATCTAAATAAATCAGAACTAATTTTGAATTGAAAGAAAAACATCATTCGTTCTCAATATTCCGACTGAGCACTTTAATCAGTGCTTAGGTGAATTAAAACTGCTGCAGCCAAATGCAGCATTATAATCTAATTGACAAACCTTTATTTTTTTTACAAAACTAATAAAAATATAATAAAGAACATAATATATAGTCAATGTAAAATTGAAAGTGTTCACGTTTTCGATTCGTTTGTTTCCGGTTATTGACGTTTTCGCGAGTTCACTGTACCTGCAATGTCCATTTGTATATGCCATCGCAGTTCTACAACAAACACAATAATACAAAAATTTGTGGTCTAATAAATATTTCTACTGTCACCAGAAGCTGGTAGGATATAGAGAAAAAAGTGCAGGAAAAATACTATGGCACTTAAAAATGTAAACAAATACAAAATAAAATATTAAACAGAAGAAGAAGAAAGTAAACACATTTCGAAAGATATAAAATGTAAACAAAAGTGTCACCTGAGCTCCTGTGAAGATCTGTATAAATAGACCTGAGTACATGCGTGTGTGTACTTATTTCTCTTTCTTGCCTACAAAGTAAGAATTGATGCAAGAAAAATTTCATCAGTTTAAGAAGGAGCGTGCAATATTTCAAGATATTAAAATTTTTTAACGGTAAACTTTTTTTTGACAATTGAAAATAAAAATGTAAAATTTTTAAATTATCAAAACGATCAAGGAGGATATTTGTTTCTTAAAGTAATTCGATATGTGTGTACAACAGGATCCTTAATTTGACTTTACTTAATTATATTGACAATTTGTCTTAAACATGCTTTCTGTACCATGATCTTATGTTAATGCTTATGCAGAATTTTTTATGGGAAGGTCAAAGATTGAACGACAAGGAGTCACTTATGAATTATTCGTCTAACATGAAAACATGTATAAATGCATGTGTTAAAGTTGAAGTCATACTTAGACGCAACTATTTCATGGAAGTTGACAGCTGGCCATACACTTATAATTTTTGTATGAAACATTTCCTAACTCTTCGAACAAATCACATTAAACGTCAAGTAAACATTAGGCTTTTGCAAAAGTACAAAAAACGTGTAATTAAGTACATCCTCTTTTGTCTTTTATTTGTTTGCAAATGACTGTTCTCTTATAAGAAACAAGCACAATAAATATTGTGTTTGTACAAAATAAATACGGCAAGTGGTAGAGCATAGGAAAAGTAAGCAAAATTAATAATAAGACATGGAGTTACGGCAAGCAGTATGTTCAGAGCCGTTGTAAAATGCACTAATTTTGTGCAGTGTATTCATGTTCGCTGGAATTTATTATCGCTAAAAGCACTGATCTATATTGATTTGCAGACTTATATCTAGCGGTATTTACAGTTTATTCATTTTAGTATAAAAGCAAGTTGTTCATAAAATCATTATTCATTCCCTTTTGTAAATCTTTTTGTTTCTCTTATTGCATTACAATATAACTTTGCTATAACTTTGTACAATTAAGTTTTTTATAATAAAGTCATTAATTCTGAAGATTACAAAATAAAGTTCGTTGTTTGCTTGGATAATAAATAAAATCAAGTAAATATTCCTTCATTTTGATAAATCGCAAAATATACGTGAATTTAAAGTATTCACGTCAACATTTTTGGTGACCCCGACGTGATATAAAACCATAAAAAATGAACGATGAAAAGATTGAGGAATCTTTTAACAAACGCAAATCCGTACAGTTGAAACAAAGATTGGTTGATATGAGAGACGAGATACTACGCTGTAATCTTGATTCTTTAGATGAGACGGCTTTATCTGTTAAACAGGAGTTGCTGGACAAGCTTTATGCAGATTTTGAGGTTATTCACAACGAGCTGGAACGAGAGAATTACGCTGAAATGGAAAGCACTCTTCCCGCAGAAGTTTCTGATCTATATACATTTACAAAAACAATTATTATGCGTAAAATTATGGCACTTCGATCTAAAGCCAACCAAAATCCAACTTTGGTGAGACAATCTACAACAAATGAATCACAGCCATCGATTTTATTGCCTGTGCAAAAAACACGTCTTCCAATTATACAAATTCCAACATTTAATGGAGTCTACACAGATTGGCCAGATTTTTATTCAATGTTTGAAACAGTGATTGCTAATGATGAGGATTTGTCAAAAATAGAAAAATTTCAACACCTCAAAACATGTTTGGCTGGACCCGCATTGGATGCCATACGATCATTGGAAATAACTGACACAAATTTCGACAAGGCTATTGAAATATTAAAATCTAGATTTGATAATAAACGTTTAAACTTTCAGGCACATATAAGAGACATTGTTGCAATGAATAAGGTTGAAGCTGGATCTGTTGAAAGGTTGCGGCATCTGAGTGACAGCGTTAACTCACACTTAAGAGCGTTACTTACAATGGGTACTAAAGAACAGATCGCTGATTGTTTACTTATACATATTGTCGGTCGTAAGCTCGATGTTATAACACAGACTAAATGGGAAGAAACCACACCTAGTAATGAAATACCAACTTGGGAGCTAATGGCGAAGTTTTTACAGAATAGATGCCAAACAATGGAAAATGTGGAAAATGCGGTAGTGAAGGAGTCAACAAATAAACAGGTGGGATCTAAACAATTTCAATATACTAACAAAAGTAAAAAATCCCTAGTAGTTTCGAATAACTCACTGAAGGTATGTCATATTTGCAACTCTCAGTCACATTCAATATATAGTTGCCCTCAGTTTTTATCGCATACGGTATCAGCGAGATTCAAAGATGTCAAGCGTTTGAATTTATGTATAAATTGCCTGAGACGTGGCCATGCCGTTAAGACATGTGTTTCAAGTGGTTGTCGGTACTGTTCATTGAAACACAACACCTTGCTTCATATGGAAGCTAATTCCAGTTCACAAGCGAACAATATACCCTGTACAATTGTGAGTGACGTTCCTAACAAAAATGCAAACACTTCATCTGATGTAAAAAATTCATTGCCACATTCGTCCTTAGTAGTTTCAAACTGCCCACCTAAAAATTATGCTAAAATCACAACACCAATATTAGCTACTGCAATAGTTTTTGTAAAAAGCAATGCTGGTTCTCTTATTCCATGCAGAGCTATTCTCGACTCAGCCTCACAAGCTCATTTTGTGACAACGAATTTCGTAAACAAATTGCAATTAAGGCCCAAGTGCTCAATGACACACGTTTCTGGTATCGGCCAGTCGAATTTTGCTTCTAGTAAGATTGTTAATATATTCATTCAATCTCGAACATCAAATATTTCTGCTTGGATAGCATCTGTCGTAGTATCAGCAATCGTAGATCACCAGCCTCCATTTTCAATAGACGTTTCCAAGTGGAACATACCCAACAACATTCAACTAGCAGACCCCTTGTTCTTCAAATCACAACAAGTGGATTTATTAATAGGTGGAGATTTATTCTTTGAATCATTGTGTAATGGTAAAATTCGTATTGGGCCAGGGCTGCCTCTCCTACAAAAAACTGAATTTGGTTGGATTGTTGCTGGTGGTGCAATACAACTGCAAAAACGCAACAATTGCCTTATGAATGTACACACAACTGAATTGAATATTTATGAAAATAATCTCGATGATCTCATCCGTCGTTTTTGGGAAATCGAGAATCAAATTGACCTTACTTCAAAAACAACAAAGGAAGAAATTGATTGTGAAAACTATTTTCAAAAAACTTATAAGCGTTTGAGTTCTGGCGAATTTATAGTTAGCCTGCCATTTAAAACAAGTCCACAAGCACTTGGTGAGTCGTACCAACATGCGTTTCGTCGTTTCAAAAATTTGGAAAAACGTTTGAGCCAATCTGCAGAAATAAAGGCCCAATATAGCGCATTTATCAAAGAATATATTGAGCTTCACCATATGTCGTTAGTAGAAAGTATTCCAGAAAACATGTTAACAAATTTTCTCCCTCATCACTGTGTAACTAAGGCAGATAGCTCAACCACAAAATTGCGTGTTGTTTTCGATGGATCAGCTAAAACGTCATCGGGAATTTCGCTTAATGATATACTTATGTGTGGCGCAAATATACAGCCCAATATTTTTGATATTTTGCTGCGTTTTCGATCCTTTCTCATTGCCTTAACAGGGGATATATGCAAAATGTATCGTTGCGTAAAGGTTTCCTATCCTGATAGTTTTCTTCAATGCATACTATGGCGTGATCAATCAAGTGACCCAATAAAAATTTTTAAATTAGATACAGTTACATATGGCACAAAATCTGCTTCCTTTCTTGCCGTTCGCGCAATGCGGCAACTAGCGGAAGATGAATGTAAATATTTCCCTTTGGGATCAAAAATAGTACTACGTGATTTTTACGTCGACGATATGATCTCTGGAGGAGACTCTATAGAAGAAGTTGATAAAATTCGTGAACAAACAACACAGTTACTTAAGAGAGGGAATTTCAAAATTCGTAAATGGTGTTCGAATGACTTTAGTGTCTTGAGCAAAATAGATAATGAGGAAAAAGAAAAGTTTTTAAAATTTCGAGATGGAAGCGAGGTAACAAAGACATTGGGATTAATATGGGATCCAAACAGTGATATGTTTTTATTTTCATTCGTGCCATCTACCAATCCAAAGGAAATTACTAAGAGAACAGTTTTATCAACAATTGCAAGGTGCTATGATCCTCTTGGCCTTATAGGACCGATTATTGTTAAGGCTAAGATTTTCCTTCAACACTTATGGAAAGAAAAAATTGACTGGGATGACATTCTCCCAGATAACCTAATTAAAGCATGGTGTGATTTATGTTCAGAATTTTCAAATATAGAAAGGTGTAAATTTCCTAGAAGAGTTGTAATGCCTGGTGGTCGACACGAAGTACATGCATTTTGTGATGCCAGTCTTTCAGCCTATGGCGTCTGTATCTATCTACGTAGCGAATACAATGGCATGGTCAATTCTAATATTCTTTGCTCTAAATCGCGTGTAGCTCCTACAAAGGCTCTGACTGTTCCCAAGTTGGAATTATCAGCTGCGCTATTACTTTCGGAACTCATACATTCTATTTCGAAATTACAAATTTTTACTGGAAAATTTTTTTGTTGGTCTGATTCAACGATTGTTTTATCATGGATTAAAGAAGAGTCATCAAATTACCAAGTATTTGTTTCAAATCGCATAAGTCGTATCCAATCATTAACATCAGCAATGAAATGGCATTACGTTTCAACAGCTATGAATCCAGCTGATATTTTATCTAGAGGTGCAACACCAAGAGAATTATCAACTTCCAAGTTGTGGTTATATGGTCCAGAATTCCTTAAACATGATCAAAGTTGCTGGCCATCTCAACCTGCTACTACAATAAACCTGCCGGAAAAACGAAAATTAGTTTTAGTCTGTTCCTCCGCAGCTTTGCTGGATATGTCTCTTGATTGCAAATATGTTTCATCGTTTGGAAAAATCAGTAGAATTTTTGCGTATATATACAAGTTTGGTTGCACTGGTGTTTCGTGCAGAAAGGGGCCTTTGACAACAGAAGACATACACAAGGGAACAAAGTTGTTACTTCGAATGGTTCAGAAAAGTAATTTTATTGAAGAATACAAAGCTTTGAGCCAATCGAAGGCAGTTTCATCTTCAAGTTCACTTGTATCCTTGAATCCTTTTATAGACAATTTTGGGCTATTAAGGGTAGGCGGCAGATTACAAAATTCGACACTTGACTTCAATGCTAGACATCCTGTCATTATACCAAAACAACATCCCTTAACGGAATCAATTATAACATACTTTCACCAAAAGAATCTTCATGCTGGACCACAATCACTACTGGCAACCATACGATTGCAGTTTTGGCCAGTAGGTGGAAGAAAGGAAGTTAGCAGAGTTATAAACAAATGCATTCGCTGTCTACGTTTACGCCCTCGCGTTGTTCAACATATAATGGGAAATCTTCCAAAAGATCGATTTTACACTCATCGTGCCTTTGTCGTTACTGGTGTTGATTATTGTGGGCCGCTATATTATCGTCCTGAAATTCGATCAAAGGCACCCGTTAAATGTTATTTATGCATTTTTGTTTGTTTCAGTACCAAAGCTGTACATATGGAGCTTGTGAAGGATTTATCCACACAAGGATTTCTATCTGCGCTCAAACGCTTCATCAGCATTCGAGGTAAGCCGAAAACCATTTGGTCCGACAATGCAACAAATTTTGTTGGCTCCAAAAATGAATTGCAAGAACTTAAGCAGCTGTTTCTAAGCCAAGAACACTTAAACGCCGTACAAGAGCAATGCTTAGAGGACTTAATTGACTGGAAGTTTATACCTCCAAGGTCGCCTCATTTTGGAGGACTCTGGGAGGCGTCAGTCAAGGTCGCAAAATTTCATCTTCTTAGAACGCTCGGGCAATCGATTTTGGATTTTGACGAACTTCGCACCCTCATATATCAGGTATCAGCTATAATGAACTCACGTCCACTCTGTCCGCTTACAGAAAACCCTGATGATTTGGATGTTTTAACCCCAGCCCATTTTTTGATTGGAGCCCCGTTTACATCAGTCATAGAACCAGATATCTCCAGGCTAAATGTTCATCGCCTTGGTCGTTGGCAGCGCGTATGCTTTATGCAGCAATTGTTTTGGAAAAAATGGAGTCTGGAGTATCTTACAATTCTTCAACAGAGAACTAAATGGCAAATTTCTTCAGATAACGTAAAAATTGGAACAATGTCAGCCACCTTTAAAATGGCAATTGGGGCGTGTAATAGAAGTAATAAAAGGTAAAGATGGAGTTGCTAGAGTAGCTATAATAAAAACTACAAATGGTATTGTTCGACGTGCAGTATCAAAAATTTGCTATCTGCTGAATGATGATGTTGAATCCCAGAGGAATTCAACCGGGGCAGGATGTTCAGAGCCGTTGTAAAATGCACTAATTTTGTGCAGTGTATTCATGTTCGCTGGAATTTATTATCGCTAAAAGCACTGATCTATATTGATTTGCAGACTTATATCTAGCGGTATTTACAGTTTATTCATTTTAGTATAAAAGCAAGTTGTTCATAAAATCATTATTCATTCCCTTTTGTAAATCTTTTTGTTTCTCTTATTGCATTACAATATAACTTTGCTATAACTTTGTACAATTAAGTTTTTTATAATAAAGTCATTAATTCTGAAGATTACAAAATAAAGTTCGTTGTTTGCTTGGATAATAAATAAAATCAAGTAAATATTCCTTCATTTTGATAAATCGCAAAATATACGTGAATTTAAAGTATTCACGTCAACACAGTACTTAAACCATTTAGTATAATACTTGAGTATTTTTGTAATTTTGATTTTATTTGTATAAAATTACATTTTTGCTTAATTTGATTCTAATATCAAATTATCAATATATGTATCTACCTAGATATCGTCATCTAAATTTACAAAAGTCATATTTGCGTTGGAAAAATTTTACAGAACTTGAAAAACAATTTAAAAAATAGTTTAAACTGAAAAAAATTTTAAATTTTGATTTTAAATTTTAAATTTTGATTTTAAATAAGTTTACAAATCTTTTTTTTGCATATCTCCTGCAATTGCTCGCATGTGACTTATGACTTTGTAAAATCTTATACAGAAATTATTCGAAAGAAAAGTAATAAATTATGTAACTTTAGCATAAACACTAACTAAACACTCAAGCGTTGTTTAACCGTTATTGGAGAGGGCATATGCTTCTTAAAAATATAAAAAAAAACAATTTTTTATACAAATAAAAAAATTTATTAAACCAAAATTTAATAACTCAAAAATTCAATTTTGGGATGGGTATAAAATATCCTATCTTTGCGTGGTTGAAAAATAAAACACATTAAAAAGTCATAACCATTGCTTGATTTCAATGCTTAAAATACTCATATGGTAAAATAAATACATAGTAAAACATATCAGCAAAAATTTGTTTTACTTCGGGGGTAGGCAAAAATACATATAAACATTTCGTTTGCGCTCACATACACACATAAAGAATCACTATTGCCAGATCTGACATTTTCATGTCATACCTAAATTTGAAATCTTAAATCTCCATTCCCTCATACAAATTTTGTTCATAAGAACCAGTAAATATTTCCTCACGTTAATTTCATATGAATTTCTGGGGATCTCACTTTTTGCATATGGCAACGCTAATTTCTAACAACAAGCGTAACACGTCCATCGTGTTTTAGTGCTCTAGGGAGACTGATTTATGTTTTTTATTTCTCTGCAATACGTGTGCACATGTACACGATGTAAGAGTGTAAGCATTGGCGCGGCGCCCTTGTTTTGCCTATCCCTGTTTTACTTTGACTTGCTTATAGTGAGCAAGAATGAGTAAATATAAATGCTCTGACCGTATAACAGGGATCCGCAAAACAAGGACGCCGCGCCAATGCTTACGCTCTTTTATCGTGTACATGTGCACACGTATTGCAGAGAAATAAAAAACATAAATCAGTCTCACTCCAGCACTAAAACACGATGGACGTGTTACGCTTGTTGTTAGAAATTAGCGTTGCCATATGCAAAAAGTGAGATCCCCAGAAATTCATATGAAATTAACGTGAGGAAATACTAGTTGTTATGAACAAAATTTTTATGAGGGAATGGAGATTTAAGATTTCAAATTTAGGTATGACATGAAAATTTCAGATCTGGCAACACTGATTCTTTATGTGTGTATGTGAGCGCAAACGAAATGTTTGTATGTATTTTTGCCGATCCCTGATTTAAATATACTTTTGCAAAAGCCTAGTACATACGCACTAATATATCGAACAAATCACACGAAACATTTTGATGATCTGTGCGCGCACAATTCCATTTTCTCGTAACAAGACGTCGAGCGTGAACAAATCATAGGCAGCTTTACACTGTAAATGTTAGAGGAGGGATTCCGCTTACACACATAAATTTCTTTTACTAATTTTCTCTCATACTTGTTGCAAGAGATATCAACTACGTTAGGTTAGGTTCAATAGGCAGTTCGAACAGATTACATGAAATTGAAAATTTTCTTGTGATTTGTGAAAATTGGAAACGGAAAGTAAATAAAATAGAAAACACCCAGAGTCTACAACAAGGCTAGTACAGTAGCGACTAGACTACGAGGGTAGCCGAGATAGCTACTAACAATCATTTAACTATGATTGTATTATTCAGAGTTTTCCTCTACTTCAGTGATTTTCAGCGAAAGCTATTTTTTCAAACGATTTTAACTAAAAAAATTCGAAATATTTAAAATTTCCATGTATATTCGGACTACAATTTTGGTTCTTTTCTGTATTTAAAATACAAAAACTCGTGCAAAATGACAAAGGAAATAAAAAAGTTGGTGTGTATTTCAATCGATTTCAATAACATTGAATTGCGATTTGGTAATATTTAAACTTTTTTCTTTATAAAGCTTTGGTCAAAAAAATTTTTTTTAAAATATGAATATCGCAATTGGATCAATTGAAATAAATTATATTTTATTTAAAACAGCTTGATCGTTCTATACCCAGCACAACAACTACTGCATTTAAGAATGTATCTAAATGCCTATTATAATTATAAAATATATTTTATTTTTTATATTTTTGTTTATTTGTTGATTTTTTATATTTTAAGATAATTTCTTATGCATTTATATATATGTAGTATGTAGCCTAAATTACTATTAAATGTTATTTTTTTTCATCTGAAATATGCTTTCTTGTAGTGTGTTTCGTATTAGTTTAATAAGACAATTAATTCTACTTACGTAATACATATTTAAAATAAAAAAAGAACTTAACTGAATGAAGTACGATTAAAACTTACACAAAATAATAATAAAAAAAAAACGACAATAGTAATTTCGGTGAAAAAAGAAAACTAAATTACTAACAATTTTAAGACTGAAAGACTTGATGAAAAGTAATAAAATTTTATGATAATGGTTTATAGGATGAATATTTTTTAACAGTTTGCTTTTGATTTAAACATATTAATAAAAGCGTTTGAATTTAATTCAATCATTCTAAATATAAAATGTAAAATAAATGGAAATTCAATCAAAAGGAAATTGTTAAGGCTTAAGTTATTTTTTTTAGCGTAAAGTTTTTGTGTTAATCCATTAGACATTTTTATTTGTTTTTAAATTTTGTTATAATTTTATTTACTAATTTGTTCTCAACTGGTATTGAATGAAATTGTTTAAATTTAAATACATAGTATCAGATAGATGTATAATAACCAGAAGAGTATATATATTTTTTTAACAAATATTTATTTTCCATTAATAATTTTTACTTATTTCTTTTTACTATTACTTTAATGAGGAAGTATCTTATTTTTAATGGGGTTTTAGATTTATATATTTGTTTATTTTAAAATAAAATAATGATTTCATTCATATCAGGTTTTTCTATTAATATTTTTAATACTTTTTATATTCTTTTGTTTTACTTTTAATTTCTTAACAAAATAATTTATATGTTTTTGTTCATATTACAGTGGTTAGTTAATTTAACAAAAAAATATAAAAAATTTTACTCAGCTTAAATCAAAATTACACGAGCAAAGAATTTTAAAAACATTTAATTCTAAGGGTAAATGTGTTTGCTGCGGACTGAAGGGTTCATTTTCTGTCGTCGTATAATCATTTCTTACAGTTGCGTGAGTATATTGCTTCATTGTTGATTTTCCAAACATCTTGGCTGAAATTTGAATTTGAATCATCTTGTATACTTTCGGACGTTGTAAGATCAGTATTAATTAGGCGACGTCTACGGTGCTCCCGTTTTTTGTTAGAATTTTTCTGGTATTGATATATTTCTCCAGCAGCCGAGGCAGCAGTCGCGGAAGATGTCTCACTTGATGATGATGTCTTTTGTCCAGGGGTTTTTATGGCACTGCCACGTTTTTGTGTTGCTTTGGCCACTTTCGCTTTGGATACTTGCGGTGATGGCGTTATTAAATCTACAGTTGTAACAGTTGTAGCACCTCTTTTGCGTCTGGTCCTTGAGCAAACGGGTGTAACTGTTATTGATGTATTTTTACCATCAATAGCTTGAGGCGTTTCGTTGGGAGTTTTTAATATCAGCTTTCTAGCCACTGTCGTTTTTCTGGATTTTTTATTAGCTTTACTCTTAGCAGTTAATTTTTGTTTTAAAGTTGAAGATTTTATTTTGCAACGATTATATTTTTCAGATGTTTCAGTGCCGTCTGTTTCACCATCATAATTTTCATCATCATTACCAACTTCTACATTCTCAGCTTCATTTTCATTATTGTTAGATTTTCCATTATCACATTCGTCAAATTCCTTTTTGCTCTAAAATTTTATTTAAAACAGTCGTTAATAAAAATTTAAATTTCTAATAATTTGTATTCAATTACCTCATTTCCAATTTGCCTCTGTTTGTATTCTTTTCTTATTTTATAAGTCTCTTCTTCATACTCGCTTACTGAGCGCCCCAAAATATTTAAAACTTCAATTATGGCTTTTGTTGGTTTGCCCTGATATCGCCTTGCTACGGGTTGTTGCACATCACTCAATTCTTCTTCACGATCGAACTCTTTTTCTGCACGTTCTCTTGCTATTTGGTCAGGATCTTGGGATAGTATTTCAGCCCATGAGAACTTCTTTTTTGAATCTTTTTTGTCCGATTTCGAACGGAGATTTTTCGGCGAAACACGATTTGAGAGTGTCCTTTCGTGAAAAGGTGTACCACCGACGGAAAGATTTTGCATTATGTTCAAAACCATGTTACAACTGTTATTTTTGTTTGTTTCAAAGAAATCGTTCTTATTTTCAATCTCTTCTTTAACGCGTACACAAGTTTGCTGAATTTCGTGCATTTGCAGGCGCAGATCGGAAAGCGGATAGCCCAGTTGCTCGTATTCTTTTTCGAAAAGGCGCCTGTAACTCTTGTAATCGGGACGCTCGTGGTATGCCAGTTGGCCTACCAAATGTAGATATTCCCCCAAATATTTGGGAATTTGTTTACCATAAATTTGCCGTAGAAGCTCCCTTACATCTGTCATTAAGAATTCTTTGGCGCGATGTACCTTTTCTTGCTGTTGGTTTGTGGCCGCCTCTTTCCAGGGCAAATAGCCCTGAGACCAAAAAAGCAGGTTATATCCGAGGCATTCCATATCACTGCGCCTTGAATGGGCGCCCATATGAGCATCGCGGGATGTAAATTCTAGAGTACCGTCATGGGCTCTTCGTTGATCCATAATAAATGGACGATGAACGCCATTGTCGATGAACTTTGACGCTAAACCGTAGTCAATGAGAAAAATTCGCTCTTCATTTACTTCAACCCATTCTTGGTCATTCTGGCAGAAGTTAGAAAAGTTCTCGTTTTTTTCAGCTCTAAATTTATTTTTAATGCCATTGTCGTTGGTCACGCTGCAATGTATTTCAACATCATGTTTGTTATTGAGGCTTAAAAGTTTTTCTTGGCGCCTAGTCAAACGACGCGATTCCAAATTTGCAGTATATGACTTTTTTGCCGTCGTTTTAATGCTACGACGTACTGAGAGAGGCACAAAGTCTTCGGACTCATCATCTGAGGTGTTGGAATGCATATCACTAGATGAGTTACTACTCTCTTCTCCATTGCTTTTCACCGAGATTCCGTCCTCGTTGAAAAATTCCGAATAACTGATGCGTTTAGTGGGACGTAGATAATGAGATTTAACCATTTCGTCATATATCGAATTTGGCTTTTCTCTACGACACGACCTAACCGGATTAGATCCACTATATTGTACAATATTACGAGAAGATGTTCTTTTTCCTTTAGGCCGTTTACATTTATTTAAAGGTGTATCATACGTATCCACACTGGTGCTGTTCATGCTATTTGTTGTAGCGCCATCATCGAAATCCTCGTCCTCATCATCTTCCTCTGTATAGTCATCATCTTGCTCATAGTCCTTACCCTTGTAAGCTCTGCGCTTAACTACGAAATCCTCATTGTCTTCATCATTAGCTTCCTGTTCCGAGCTATTTCCACTATCCGTGGTCTGTTGTTTTTCATCATAATGATCATCATACTTCGACGATTTAGTGCTCTGTTGCTGTTTGATGTTATCGGCAACAACAGCAATTTCCCTTGTATTTGAAAAGGCCGAGGAAGACTTTGTCTTTTGTTCCTGTACTAAATATTTGCATTTTGAAATCATAAGGTTTTGAGCTTTGACGTCATTGTGACAATATCCTTTATCGTGTAAATTTTCCAAAACGTTTATAATGTGTATAGCCAGGGTTAATACCGATTTTTGGTGAATACGGCATTTTTTTATTAACGAATGCAAATCTCTATCAAAACGAGGTAAAACCAAAAAACGATATCGTGCATTTCCGAAATAATGGGAACCGGAAGCTATATAATCCGGTATTCCAGACGGTTCACCTTTTGGTGTATTGGGTGCAAATTCTTTACGTTTTCCGCTTAAAGTTGTGTCGTTTTGTTCGAAGATGGCTATAATAAATAAATAACTTACAGTAAACAACAAAATTTTTAAATTGTTTCTTATCACTCAACAACTACCACTCAACATTTTTTTTATTAAAAAAGGGACTCCAATTGAATAACCAAAAAGAGACGTGAGTGAAGTTTTTACAATGCAAATAGTCAACACGTCTAGACAATTTATATGATGAGCATAAAAATATTTTGTCTAGATTGTGGTTTATAAATAACATCGAAAAAAATTATAGGAACGTTAATCTAACAGCATATTTTACGTGAAGCAGAAATATATAAATATATATATGGTGGCTTAAGAGCCAAAAAAGCTTAAGGGACACCCACACAATTTTACAGGAAGTTGCATGGCTACTGCAAATTGCTGTGAATTTGTGTTGCCACTTCAAATCTATCATAAAACTTTGATATAATTTAGGTGATTGTAAATTATCGATTGTGATTAAAAAAATAAAAACCAAAAATTATGTTGGGTTTTTTTTTTTTTGGGTAAGGTCACGATATGTGTATGTATATATGAAAAAATATTCGACTTTTTATTTTGTATAATAAACCACTTATGTATTTTGAAAAAAGTGCAATAACTTTGCATTGTAAATATATGAAGAAATACAGTGTTTATGTATCCATTTACTTACGGTTTTTTTTGGCAGTTTTCATAAGACAATGTATTTCTACAAAAAGTGGGCCATTAGAATGTGGCTCAATTTTAACAACAAACTTTGCATTTTCGTTCGTAACCGGAATGCTGATGTTATCAGATGCTAGAAATATTTCACCAAAATTACCTTTGCCTGAAAAAAAAAAAAAAATAAAAATTATAAATAATAATATTGATTAATTGATGCATGGTTCTTCTGTTCACATAGTGGACTTACCAATGGGACGACCTAAACGCCAAGGTTTTTGTGTTAAATCATATAAAACCGTACCATTGACGACTGATGGCCTGAGGGTATAGACAGGTTTGGGTGATTCAGTTACTGTAGAATTATCATTCTGAGTAAGGCTTAGATTTAAGGAGTTAGTTAAAAGTATAGATGAATTATTCGCGTGTTTACTGGACGCGTTGCGTGGTGTTGAGACAACCATTCCTAATGGAAGACCATCATTTGAGGATGAATCTTCATCATCGTTTTCATGCCAGTAATTATTGAGAGCAGCATTTATACGTATTTTATTGTTACATGTAATGTTAGAATTGCTTTTACGCTTTCTTATATTACGTTGTCCTGTAGTAACTGGTGTTACATGTTGATTATCATGGCTTTCAACAGCAACTCGCTTACCCATTTTGCAATTCGCTATATTACGTTTAAATTGCTTTTCACAAATGTTGCGAGCGCTTTAAAAATTAAGAAAATATTGAATTTTATTCGTTTCTTTAAACATTAGAATCGCTTGGTGCTTCTATAGTAAGTGCCTTTATTTGCCTATGTAATTCTACCAATGCATTGAAATTGTTAGTTATTTTTTTAATTCCTTCCTCTATATGTTGCCGTAATTTATGCATCAGTCTTTTAAAGAAAATATTTGGTTGTTTTTTGTTCTTAAAAAACAGGAACGTACTTATAGCTAAATTTAAATAATTCCCAATGCAAGGCTGTCATGTCACTCTCTTTTATTGTTTAACTTTAGCAGATTTATTTAGATCTCCGTTTCCCAAATGTATGTCAATATTAGTTGTTATTTGTTTGTCTCACTTATTATGTTGCTTCTTCTCTGACCTGTCCGTTGTGTTAAAATTTAATTTCGTGGTTGAGGCTGACTTCCTGCAATAATATTGACATATTTTTAGTTTTTTTTTTTTATACATTTACATTTAATTTTAAGAGTTTCTTGTAGTCGTTTCCATACTGCAATTTTATAGGATACCAAAAAATTATATTAAATAATGAAATTATCGTTCTTTCAAGTTCGTTACCATATGTGCTAATAAAGAAATATTACAAAATATACCAGTTTGCTTAAATTACCCAAACTCTTGGGTTAGAGTATTTAAGATGTGTACGCATAAACAAATATCAGGTGTACGCAAGTTGTCAAAATAGTATCGATACGGTTTTTGTTATTATAGTCACTATAAGCCCATTTTGTGGAATTAAATCTTTGTCTATAAA
Organism: Germaria angustata; assembly: GCA_963681545.1. Lineage (NCBI taxonomy): Eukaryota > Metazoa > Arthropoda > Insecta > Diptera > Tachinidae > Germaria > Germaria angustata. The sequence goes on along the minus strand of OY813002.1, from coordinate 55,635,340 downwards.
TCATTTTTTAAGCAGCTGAATTCCGCTTTTTAACTTCTATTTACATACTTAATATTATTTGCATATCGAAAGGTGAAAAAATAAACTCAAGTATACATCAAATGTCAATTAAAAAAATCGCGATTTCATTAATTAAATGACCTTTGGATAATTAAGTTTTGAAATTTGCTTATGTATTTAGCTGTTCATATCCCAACAATTCATGATTCTCTAAACTAACCTACTAATCAGTGAAGTTTAAGCATTTTGAAAACGTTTAATCTTTATGACAATATTCTATCATGTATGTAAGTATGAAAGAAAAATAAGATAGATTCCAATTGAATATAAATTGTTGTGTTGTTTGTATAAAAGCATTCTAAACCTATTATGAGTATTTTGTAATATACAGGGTAGAGAATTATCATATTGTATTTGAATGTTTTGACAAAAAACATGAGGCTGAATGTTTTGAAACTCCTTCAAGTTTCCCGATCAGTTGGTTTAGTGACCAATGAAATTCCGGCATATGAACAGCTAGATTCATAACAAGTGATTTTGAAAAGTTAATATATTTTTTGGTTACAGTCCCGATAAACTTCAATATTAAGTATTAAACAAACTTTTATAACTAAATTAATTAGAACATCTCTTCAGAACCGATTACTTTTTTCATGGTTCATTTTTATGTTTTTTATATAAATATTTGTATTAAAAGTGCAGCAATGATAAAAATGCTGAATATATGTATGTATGAACATAAGAGCAAACATTTTAATATTCGAATAAAATAAAATAATTTACAATTATTTTCAACTTTTTAACATTAAAAAACAAAATCTTTAAGTTTTAATAAAAGTTCCTTTTATTCGAACTACAAACTTTTCAATTGTTCAGTAAAGATGTACCTTTTGCTTTTGACTTGATATAAATTGCCGACAATACCGCTTTTAGAAAAAAAAAAACAAATGTGAAAAATGAAATAATATGGAACAACAAAAGTCAATGAAGAAACCAAATGAACAAGAGAATAAAAAAAAGACAGCTCTGCCGCGGCAGTTAACTGCGTTTGCAGGCAGCGCAAGCCTTCCACATACCACTTTTTCAATAACACAATTTTTTTAATCGCTTTGTGGATTTAAAAATTTTTGATTTTTTATTAATCTGGATTTAGTATTTATTGAACAGCAGCACTTAAATTCTTACAGTTATCAATTTTTCTCTACATTAAATACACGCTCACACTTCAATTTATTTTCAAATTACTTTTTGTTAGTTTTCTGTTTCATTTCCATCATGAACATTTTTCCTATCTACATTTTTTCAATGAAAAAAATTGGCCACATTTTCACTATAATAAAAAGGCTTTCATATTTGTTTAATTCTTTCAAACTTTATTTAAACTGTATTTGTATACATAATTTTATATAATTCACGTACTTTTATTAATATTTTTTACAATTTTACCACTTAAAACTTACAAAAACTAGAGCCTTTTAATTAGGCTTTATTTTTCCTCTATTCACTCGACTTTACACACACACACACACACATATATATGCACAACTGACAACTGAAAAAAAACCAAACTGGAAGATGTTTCGTTTCAGTCAAGGCAAATTCAATTTGCATTCTTTTCAGTTTTCTTGTAAATGCTGTTAGATGGCATTAGGAAAGAGCCTACCTTATAAAAAGCAGTTTTAAATGCAATTATTACTTAGATTTTACTAAACGTGAATCCAAAAAAAAAAATTATTGAAATACTTTGGATACTATTTGTGTAATCAATATTGCAGTCGGAAAATTGAAACGTAGTGGAATGAATATAATTTTTATTATTGTGAATGTTGATTTTGTGGAGATATGTTTAGTTGACATACTTATATTAACTCTTTGAGATCGGTAGAGTAATGTAGCGCCTTAGTTATTTAAAAATAAAACTCGTATAAAAAGTTTCTATAAAAAATGTATTTGGATAAAATACCTTTTTCTAAGAAAATTGTACCCAAATATTAATATTGTGTATAACTATTGTAACCATATCTCGTACTAAATTAGGAGTAGTCCTATTTGTATATACCTATATATGTATATCCCAAGGCCTCTTACACACATCGTTGCTATTCTATAACAAACACACTATTACAAAAAAAATTTCTAATGTTTTCTACTGTCAAAAGCAGCTGTTTTGAAAATAAAGAAAAACACAATGACGCTTAAAAAAAGTAACCAATACAGAAGAAAACAGGAATGGTGGCCAAAAATTTAAACAAAAAAAGTAAACACACTTTGAAACATAAATTGTAAGCAAAATTGTCACCTGAGCTCTAACGATGACCATTATAAATAGACCTTGTTAAGTTCCTATAATTATTTTAGCTTATATACATACATATGTACGTAGCATATGTATGTGTGTGTATCATTATTGGTAAGGATTCAAGACACACAATATAGCCTATGAGTCAAGATTTGATATAAAAAATTTTAATATGCACGTAGGTAATAAAATATTTTCCATTATCTTTCTTTCGTCCGTTCGTTCGAACAATTACAACATATACATAAATCTAAGCATATTGAAAGCAACAATAAAAAATACAAAGAACTGACAAACGAAATTTATACAAAAAGACAATAACGGACTAATTCAAATTTATCTGAAGAATTGTTTCAAGAAAATTCTCATTCATTTTGCATTTAACTAGGCGTTTTAATAAAGATCCTTTATAAAACTTATTTTCCTATACATACATATGTACATATGTATTTAAGTATATGTATGTACATATGAATATAAGTACGTACAAAAGGTGGATATTGCAAAAATTCTTCACTTAGTGAACTTAATATCGCAATGGCGAAGCTACTCAAAGTCCTCTCACTGTAAGTAATCATGTTTTTGAATCATATCGTAAATACATCATACATATGCACATATGTATATACCTACCAGGAAAGTAAATAACTTCTTTATGAAAATACCTATAGTATCAGCTCCATTAATGTGCCAAGAACTTTCTTCCAGTCGATATTTTGTTGGTTACATAGCACAACGAATATCTTACGTGAAATGTTGAATGAATAAAATTAAACTGGGTCAATTTTTAAGATATCCCTCAGAAATGTATGTATCTGACTTGTTTTTCACAGTTTACAAAATCCAATACAAGACCGACCATAAGTTTACTTCGTTCCCAGCTTGTAATTATTTCTATTACATTGTTTTTTATTATATTCAAAACTTCTACTTTTTAAGGTTGATGTAGATGGAGATGTCTTAAAACGTTTTCGCCAAAGAGCTGTGCCTCTTGTTGCGGACTATTTAAAAAAAAGGGAAAAACCTCTCCGTGTTGAAGTATTACAGGGTAGTATTACGGATGCAGTTGAACAATTGTACGATGTAGATGTCGTTATAGGACTTGAAATGTAAGTTCATATATGTACATATGTGTATATTCATAACCATAAATAGGTAGTATCAAAATTTCAAGAATATTAAACTACATTTGTTTTAAATTTTCGATGCAATATCACAATTATATTTTACGTATAAAAAGTATTGAACATTTACATAAGGAAGTTTTGGAAGGCGTTCCTGAAAACATATTCGGTTTTGTGCAACCGAAATTGGCTATTTTCTCCACACCAAACTCAGAATTCAATTTCCTGTTTGGACCAATGCTAGCAAATGGTTTTAGGCATGAGGATCATAAATTTGAATGGAATCGGCAGGAGTTTCAATCATGGGCTCTTAATATATGTAAAAATTATCCAAATTACAAGGTGTCCTTTATGGGAGTTGGCAAACCACCACCTCAACATAAAGAGATAGGTTATTCTACCCAAATAGCAATATTCGCCCGTAATGATATGCTCGATAAACCCTTAAGTCATGAAATTGTGAAGAAACCCACAGCACCGGAAGTCCAATATAAAGTTATATATGCTGTAGATTTTCCATTTAATGTAGATGAACGATCTATGGAACAGAAAATCTTAGATGAGACCAATTTCTATATTAATCAAGCGAAAAATAATCCAAAATACTATAACAGAGAACGATGCATTTATCAACTACCATGGAAATATATTTTGGATTATGCAACAAGTGTTGGTTCCAATGAGACTGAATTATTAGAAATATTGCAAACTAATAATTTCAAGATTGAGGGCGATTTTATACTTTTACCAGAGTATGATGAAGACGACGATTTTTCCGATGATCTGGATTATGATGGAGAATATAATTTAGAATCTCAACCGTACAAATATAATCTGGACGATGAAGAAGAGAAAGATCTAGTAACAAATTTAGCTTCTGGTTGTAATATAACAGCAAGTGATGTTAATTATGACACGGAAGAAGACTGGGACTGAACATGAAACACATTTTTTTAAATTGAAATTTTTCTAATTACATTGAGTTCTTATTTAAGGCTTATAAAGAATATCTAATGTCTCTAGTATTAAAAATATAATGAATTATATCTACTAATTATTACGCAACAAACTGGAATTTTTTTCATTTATGCCTATGAGCAAATTCTTAACTAAAAGGTAATTATGTTGTCTTTTAATTTCAATATCTATGGATTTGTTTGTTAGACTATGTCATGGGGAGTTATGAAAATTTACAAATTATAATATAATTATAATAACCATTCAGTTAACATTCTTTGATACAATCTACAACAATTTTAACAAATTTTTTCCAATAAAAAGTTATTAAAAAAATTATGAAAATGCGGAGATGAGAAACCGGAAGTAGTAATTTTAACATTGTCATTGGTGTATGCTTTCTTTTTTATTTCAAAAATATCTTCAATATATTGGGAAACATTATTTTGAATATTTTTTTGCGAATAAAATAGTTTTATATTAAATCTTGAAAATATACAAACTTGATTATAGTCACGATTTCTTCTCCTTATTGTAAGAGTAACTGTATCATTTGATTGCAGAATAAATATTTTTTTCATATAGATTAATGGAAATAAGTTGATTTTTATGTTAATAATATGTATTTTCAAAATTGCGAACAGAACTTTATAGTTTTGTAAAGGTAATTTAATAAAAATTTCGACAAATTAACTTCCTAAAGAGGTGAAAAAATCATTGTTGGATTTTTGGAAGCAATGATGCTGTCGTTTCTTGAGAGTGACATCCATTTTTTTCACTGGGATACAAAATAATAATAATAAGAATACAATTGAAATAGACATCAATTTGTTTTATTTTCAGCTAATTCGGAAAATTATATTTTTATATAAATATCAATTAAATACTTAGAGTTAATAAAAGGGCACATTCGTAAATCCAATACTGCGCTGCACACTGGTGATTTCGCGGAAAAAAGTCAAATTGTCAATATACTCTTAATGCAATATGTAGTGATATTTTGAAATTTTAGACTAAATGGTACAATCAAATCAAAAAGAATTACTCCGATCTGACTGCTAGTTTTTTTATAGCCGTCGTAAACTCAGTACTTGTATGTTTTACCGAATCAACTTAATTTAAACCTAAGAGTTTCAAAACGAATATTATTTTATTATGTGAGCTAACGTTTTTCTTTTTATTTTTTATTTAAAGTAGGATATTTCAGTAAACTAAAATTGAAAAAATAAACTCTGCAGAGACTTAAGTTTTTTTGTTTGTTTATTTTATGAACATATAACAAAACCCCCTTTTTTCACCAAACATTTGAACCTGCAATTTTGTCCATACTTTTCCACAGTTGGAAATCACTACTAATACATTGTCTCATATCTGTTTTTACATTTTTAATCAATTTCAAGTGCCACCAGGTGCCACCTCTCAATTTGTTGCATTACACAGTACAAAATTGTTCAGCTGATTGAATCGCGACTCAATTCTGATAAAGCTCTTTTGTTTAACATAACTCAAGAACCACTAGTCGGATTTTGCTTAAACAAATTTTAAAAAATTAAGAATTACAATTCCTTTAATCTGTTCATAAGCACCAGTTTCGCAGTTATAAATAAATTTATGAAGAAAAAATATTTTTTGCCCAAAAAAATGAAATTTTTTATTTTTAATTCATAAAAAATCCAAAACGGTAAAAAAAAGTCTCAAGTCCTATTACTTTCACGTAAAGTCGCATAACCTATGAACAAAATGAGACATAAATCATGAAAATCGATGAACGCGTTTCGCTTTTATGCACAATTAAGTGAAGGTATGGATTTCAAAAATTTGCTCCAGATATGCACAAAATTCTTTGGAAAAAACATTGATGACTTTTTTTATTATTCTCAGAATTAAAAAAAGTAATATACAAAAGGTTATTTGATTTTTATGATTGCAGTAGCAAAGTAATAAGCGCCAATAAATTTGCGTGGACAATTAAAAGGAAAAAAGGAAAGTGCACTTTTTGAATTATTTGGGTTTTTTCCGTTAGTTACCTGCATGACTTGTTTACAGAAATTGCACCCACATTTATGAGTGCTCGTGTTTTGGAATGTTTGGAAATATGCTCCCATTCATAAGTACCTGTCAGTAAAATATTGAAAAATACGTAGTATTTATAGGTGTTCATTGATCGATTTTTGTCATTCAACAAGTGCCGACGAACGCGAAAAGTAGAAGCGATTTTCCTTGCTTTTTTAATTATGTATAACTGAAACTAAGGTCCACGAGTTTTACGACAATGGAAAGTTTATCTATTTCACATGCGGTTTTATGCTCGAAGCTTCTGGAGTTTGACAAAGACAGAACAAAATTAAAACAGTTTTTGCAACAATCGCACGTTGGCTTAAACGAAACTAGAGCATGTGAAATTTTGGATACAATATATAAAGGCTTTTACTCTAACTTAAAACAAAGATGGCAGGATTCTAATCGTATGAAGTCGCGATTTGAAAAAAATGCAAATTGGCTTGAACACACATTTACAATTAAGTTTACTGAGTCTGAATGTTCTACCAGTTCTGCACTTGGTCGGCCACGTAAATCGTTTGAGGAGTGCTGTGATCGCACCAAACTATACAAAAGGGATGAAGTACGTGCTATGTTTCCTCAAGAAGTAGTTGATTTTACTTCTAGTATTTCAAAAACCAACCACAAAATTTGTACATTAAAAACTTTGGGGATGTTTACAAAGCTTGAACTTACAAAAAAAAAAATACGAGTATCTAATGCATTGGTTAGAAAATGAAGGGTACAAAACACTCGTACCATACAAAGAACTCACGAAAAAAAAAACTAACAGTTATTCTCAAGGAATTTCTATTACTGAAAGTTCAGCCAGTGTACCTCTGCAAAATCTGTTGGATCATACTGCTTAAAGAGTCCTAGAGACCAAGTCAGTAAAGGAAATAAATAAAATTGAAAGCGGAAATCTAACAATGTACTATAAATGGGGATTTGATGGGGCATCTAGTCAAAGCGAATGCCAACAGAGGTTTTCAGATGATCGAATTTCTGACTCTAATTTATATATGACATCAGTTGTACCACTTAGATTATCATTAAGTGATGACATAAATAAATTATTATGGAGCAACAATAAACCTTCTTCCACACAGTATTGTAGAACACTACAGTTTGCATACGTTAAAGAGACACCTCAAGTTATACAAGAAGAAAAGGGAAGAGTCGATGAGGAGATATCTCAACTAAAAGAATTTGAGTTAACAGGAAATAATCGTAACTTTAAAGTAAAACATGAATTATATTTTACAATGATTGACGGCAAGACAGTACAATCAGTAACAGAAACACCAGCAGAATCTTCTTGTTTTTTTTTGTTAGTTAGGGCTTTTTACATTGTAGGTAACGATATACATTTCTCTGACTTTCTTCATTTTGATTACTTTTCTGTATTACTATATAAATAAAACTAAATTTGTAATGAAATCACTACATTTTTTGAAAAATATATTTTTTTCCTCACCGCCATACAAAAATCCCCAGTGTGCGCAGTACTATATTTGCGAATGTACCCATAATCATTACGTAGAGCATTTAATCTGTAATTTTTTATTAGTTTTATTTAAATTTGTCTTTGAAGGTGGTGCCATTCCCAAAAAATTTTCGTTTTCGAAATTTGGGTCCTGTGACATGGCTGATAAATACAGAGTGAAGGTTGCTTACTATAATAATTTAAAATATTCATTTAATTCCTACTGCAATAGAAGAGTTATTTGATAATTTTTAGCTTTGAGATGATTTCAAGAAACTGTAATCTATGAATATGTCCATACATTAATGTACTCATAAACTGAGGGGATTTTTGTTGTTTTTTTTAACATGATGAATGACCTCAACACTTAAAATTAATGCCGAAGGATTAAATGGATCTTTAAAAAGATGGTTTAAATTATTGCAATCACTCGTAAGGGTTGAAAGATTTATGGGTATGAGAAACATAAGCGAAAACAAGTTTTGTTCTATTGTTAAAATTCGTCAATGAATTTCATTTTAAGGGATGGAGGAGGCAGTATCAAGTTTCTGCAAATGTATGTAACATGTAATGTTTGTGCATTTATATTTCCGGCAATATAAACACTCGTGGCTTGTGTTAGTATAGGATGTTCCATAAATGCTAATAAATATCGGAAAGAAGAATATTTCGAGTAGTTACGTTTTTAAATGTTTTGTTGTAAAAAATATTTATGCGGCTAAATTCAGTTTTTTTTATTAAATGAGACAAGGGGAAAATTTTAAATTTGTTTAGAATATTTTTTTAGATTTATTCTCTCAGAAATCCGACTTTTATAAGCCAAATTGGTATTTATAATCCCCCTTATTATGATTGTCGGCGTCGACGTCACACCAAGTCGACATCAATATATTGGCAATTGTGGGATCGTTATCGAGAACTATTAAATATTATTGATAGAATATTACTACTACTATGGCTTATAAAATTACAATTGGCTATCAATATTAGTTAATTATTGCCTATAAGGAGTTCAGAACTGCTGTCTTTTTTTACTGTCGACTTAATGTGACGTCGACGTCGACAATCATAATAAGGGGGAATATGAAATTATGTACGTCTAGATTGGCGGTGATTAATTTCTTAGAAAAATCAGCAGGTAATTTAATTTGCATATGTATGTATGTACATACATATATATTTATTTATATGTTGCAAATACAATTACAAAGAATATTGCAACTTTGATTTGGTGCGTCTTATAAAAAAGAGGTTCATTCGTTTGTAGTGAAGCAGAGCAAAGTCTCAAGCAGCGATCGAAAAGTACAACTTCCTCACTGGTACACTACCTACCGAAGCACCCTATTAAGTATAGTATATGCATACATACTACTAATTAAGTTTATTCAAATGTTATGTTTTTTCTATTCCTCAAAAATCATAAAAGGAAGAAAATCCAAACATTACTTTGATTAATTTCTTCAAAAATATTATTTTATGGATATTACCAAACAATTGCCTTTAGGAGATATCTTACATTCTTATGTAATTTTGTGCACTTAAATCTCTAGAGAAGATACGATATTTTAAAATTGACAAAATCTGATAATAAAGAATATAAATAACTTGGAGACAATTCGCTCCCATTTGAATATAATCCTCATACAATTAAAAGTAATCAAATGGTCATCTTTTTTTACTAAAATGTTAGCAGGATAGTTAATTTAAAAGAAATCCAATAAAAGATTCAAAGTTAAACCAAATATTTTTATAGAAACGTGGTTCTTATTTTGCTACAAAAAGTCAAAGAAAAAACAAACTTTGGCTGCGTTTTTTCTTTGTATATAAATATGTATATATAAAATGCAATAAATATTTAATATAAATAAAATATTTAATAATAAATATAACATTTGATATCAAAGGAAGTGTTAAAAATTAAATAAATACAGTATTTATTTTTATTAGTAATTTTAGTTAAGAGGTTTGGAGCAGTTCAATAATTATTGAATTATTGAAATAAATACTGTATTTATTTACCTTATAAGGTATACTGGACAATCTATTAAAATATGTGATACATTATTCATTGCACAGAAATCGCACAATGCGGTAATTGAATTTAAATAAACATTTTCCCACTCTAATACGGTCCGATGAAACACATTGCGATCTCGTAAATACATTATGATACCTGTGCTTGCATAAGCCTGGACAGAAATAATAATTCTTTTTAGAAAGATATGTTATAGAGGACATATACGGAAATAAATGCATGTCAAGTTTAAAAACATAAACATATTTTGAGGCTTCCTTATTAATAAGTTTTCCAGTAAAAAAAAATGATTCGGATCAGGATGTTCTATTTCTTGATTGCTATTCACCAAATTAATAAATGTTAAAATATTTTTTATCGTAAAGAAAATAGTTTTATTTGTATTAAATAGGGATTGGCTTTTTACTACTAAACTTTACATCTGGAGGACGTACAGATTTGCAAGTAGTCACGATTTCTTTTTCATTATGTGAAAATAATTTTATTACTTGCTGATTGAAGAAAAATAATGTTTTTATTTATATACAACGAAAAATGTATTTAAAGAGTATTTTTTTTTTATTATTAAAAATTTTGTCAACTTGACGAAGTTAAAAAAGGCACTATAGCATTTTTGGAAACCATAAAAATATCATTACTTGAGAATGACTTTCATAATTTTTCACTGAGTTTTCTTTTGTTGCAATCTTTATTTTTATTTATGGGTTTCATCTTTTTCATTTATTGCATATTACGGATAACGAATACTAAGTTAATTCATTAAATTTTATATATATTTTGTTATAAATTTTATATATATTTTTGTTATATATATTTTGTTATAGTATATATATATATATATATATATATATATATATATATATATATATATATATATATATATATATATATAACCATGTATAGAGTATCCCATATGTTAAGCAAGATGTGGGTGAAACTTGGCGCATGCGTTTCATTTTACCTCAGAAGTGGTTCTATTTTTTAAACAAAATAAAAACAAATGACATAAGGATAACAAGGGGAGTCAATAAGCACTTTAGTTTATAAGAAGTTATTAATGAGCAGCAAACCCAGAAATAAATACAAGTTTTTTAAACACTGGAGAAAAAAGTAATCAAAACATAGAAGTAAAGAATAAACTATAAACAAAACTTTATATAATACAAAATTAAAATTGGTTAATCAAAATAAATTTAAAAGAAAACAGAACTTCAAAATAAAATGGCTGATGATGGCGGTAATCCAGAAAAAGAAGCTGAAAAGAAAATTGTGCACATTTATCCCCTAGTTAAGGTAAATTTTCGCAAGCATTTGAACATTTCAAAACAAAATGCAAAGTTTCTGCCTTTCTCTTTTAGCATTCAGACATGAATGAAGAAATGCGCACCGAAGCTATTGAATTAAGCATAACGGCTTGCGAGAAATTTTCTACCAATTACGAGGTAAGTTTTTCAATATTAAAGACAAAAAATGCTACATACATACTTATATTGACTGTTATTTCTAATAATTAGCAAGCCGCACGCGTTATTAAGGAAACAATGGATAAGAAATTTGGTATTTATTGGCATGTGGTTGTAGGTGAAGGTTTTGGTTTTGAAATCACTTATGAGACTAAGAATATTTTGTATTTATTTTTTGCTGGTAATTTGGCAATATTGCTGTGGAAGTGCTCTTAATTATTTTTATATGTACATATGTGCTTAACTAGTTAATAAAATTTTTACCAAATATGTATTTGTATAACAATTTATACATATTCTGAATTTTATATTGTTATGGTGATAAATTAGTGTTGATATTTTATCAATAAGTTACACGTTTTTAATTCGAAATGATTGTGTTAGAATCACTGGATAAAATTATACTCGTATATTGGTCACTTCAATAATACTTAGATACATATGTATGTAAGTATGTCAATAGTATCAGTATTTTTAAATTATGGATTTCATCAGAGACTTTTTTGCCATTTTTGTGTGAAATCTTCCTTTTAAAAAGGATTTTTTGTACACCATCTGCATTGTGGTTGGTGCATTTACATACGTCGAAAACCAAACATGTGACATTACATTTTGGGTAAAAAAACTACAAACATATTTTCGTATAAAGCATACAAACATGTATTTTGACGTATTTAATATTAAAAAATTCGACAACTTTGTTTAATACAACTATTCAGTTTTATCTACGGGTAGTCCAACATATTGGCTTACAGATTTGACGAAAACTCCAGATTTATTGGATTTTATTGTATATTATGGCATACCAAACAGTTTACTACAAATAACTGATAGTTACGATCTAAACTATGACCATTCGCCACTTATCCTTGATTTTAATACATTTTTATATTGTCACTTGAAAAGATATAAAATTTTAAATAATAAAACTGATCTATCATCTGTGTTAAGCTATTTATTTAAGCTAATTGGGCCTGTATTATATAAAAACGTTTTTTTTTACATTTTATTCCCAACGTTTCGTCAATTATTTTTTGACTTCTTCAGGGGAATATTAAAAATTAAATAAATTTAAAAATAACAAGTTTATATTTTCATTATAGTTAACAACATCTAAAACCTATTTTATTATTTTGAAATAATACAAAAAATCAAAAGTTTGTTGTGGCTTTAGCAAACTTTTGATTTTTTTATGCATTTTGCAAAAGCTCTAATTGGTTCTAACGATTAGTTGGGGAGAATATCCCAAATAATGAATTTTCAATATTAAGTATTTTGAAATAATATTATTTTGAAATAATAAAATAGGTTTTAGATGTTGTTAACTATAATGAAAATATAAACTTATTTTTAAATTTATTTAATTTTTAATATTCCCCTGAAGAAGTCAAAAAATAATTGACGAAACGTTGGGAATAAAATGTAAAAAAACGTTGTTTTTATTACATTATATAATACAGGCTCAATTAGCTTAAATAAATAGCTTAACACAGAATACCAAAAATATTGGCCAAACATGATATTACTATGATCTATCATCATTTAGCACCTGGTTAGAAAGAACTGTCAGCCTCAATATTTCAGTTAAATCTGCATCGGAATTAGATGATGCGGCTGAAACTTTCAACAATTTAATTCATGAAGCTGGATTTCTATCTACACCATCAACTGATACCCATAATAGTCAAAACCAGGTTTATGTAACTGCTGAAATAAGAACAATGATCCAAAATAAAAGAAGACTAAGAAGAATATGGGAAATGAGTAGAAACCCGAATGACAAACGAATCCTTAATAGGGCCACAAAGAATCTTAAACTTCGGCTGACTGAAATAAAGAACAAACAGATTGAAAATTTTGTTAGTAATCTTAACGTTATAAGATATGAAGAACATTACCTGTGGAATACCACCAAATATTTAAAGCGTCCAATCAAGAAAAATACACCTATAAGAGACGAAAATGGTTTATGGTGCAGAACAGATCGAAGCAAAGCTGAAGCATACTTATGCATTACATTTATCAAAACCATTTCGTCCACATGAAATAAATGATTGTACTTCTACAAAAGAAATCTACGAATTTCAATAAAACACATTTCACCAAATGAAGTACGGGAGGAGATTGCTAAGATTAATTGTAAAAAATCACCAGGATACGACTGTGTTGATGGAAAAGTATTCCAAGCCTTGCCTAAGAAAGCTGTTGTTTTTTTACGCTTATATTTAATTCAATTTTGAGGTTAAATCATTTTCCTTCGCAATGGAAATGTGCGGAAGTGGTAATGGTCCCTAAACCTGGAAAGCCAGAAAATGTTGTAACATCATATCGCCCGATAAGTTTGCTAGTCACATTCTCCAAAATATTTGAAAGGATATTTCTGAGAAGAATGTTACCTATACTAGCAAAAGAAAATATAATACTAGAGTACAGAGTACACACCTGAACAATGTCATCATATAGTAAATTTTATACGGCATTCCTTGGAGAACAAAAGATATTGCTCAGGTGTATTTTTGGATGTGCAACAAGCATTTGATAGGGTCTGGCATGCAGGCTTACTATATAAGCTTAAAAAACTACTTCCAACACATTTTTACCTAGTACTAAAATCTTATATCAGCGAAAGGTATTACTATGTTAAGGTCAACAGAGATTTTTCTGGAATTTACAGTGTCAAGGCTGGAGTCCCTCAGGGTAGTGTGTTAGGCCCAATTTTATATACAATTTTTACATCGGATATGCCCTTAATAAATAATGTACTAGTTGCAACCTACGCTGATGATACAGCGGTGTTAGCTGCTGACGCAGACTCGGATGTTGCATCACTATATCTTCAAAGAGAGCTTGATGAAATAGGAATTTGGTTAAATAAATGGAAGATAAAAGTCAACGCCGAAAAATCTTTACACGTGACGTTTACTTTGCGTCGTGGAAACTGCTCACGTGTTTCAATTAACAACAGTGATATTCCGCAATCTGACATAGTCATCGCAGGCTTACATGCACATCCATCGCAGGCTTACATGGAAAAACAACATTAAAGCTAAGAAGAAACATCTTAACTTGAAATTCAAGCGCCTCTTTTGGTTACTAGGTACCAAATCCAAACTAAGTCTCGAGAATAAGGTAATTTTATACAAAGTAATGTTAAAACCAGTGTAGACATATTGTATACAGTTGTGGGGAACGGCCAGCAATTCTAACATTGAAATTCTACAGAGGTTTCAGTCGAAAACATTGAGGGAGGTCCTTAGTTAACGCTCCATGGTTTGTATCAAACAAAACAATTCATGATGTCTTATCAATTCCGATGGTTAAAGAAGAAGTTAAAAAATATTGGAAAATTACTGAGTAACCATTGTAACCCATTGGCAATAATGCTACTAGGTGACACAAACGAAGTAAGAAGACTGAAAAGGAACCACATATTAGAATTGCCATTTCGAACCTAATCAATTATACATAAATAAAATTCTGTGTACATATATGTAAATATTAATATAGATAAAACTTTAAGATATTTGTATATAATGTATATATTATAAATTTTTGAAATAACTTTTTTTGTTTTTGTATATTGTTGTTCTTATTGGAGTTCAACAATGAATGTTATTTTCTAATTCCTTATTTTATAAAATTTACTTATTATCCTTGGATAGATTGTAAATAAAATGAATAAAAAAAACTGTTTAATAAGAGATAATTTTTGTTTACTGAATTAAAATATTCAAAAGTCTTGTACAATTTTAAAACACTTCATTAAAGGGTAAATTTATTTCAAATTAAAAATATATTTTTTATTCCAAGTAAACACTTTAAAAACTAATCATCTTAAATTATATATTTTAATTTTCTAAAAAGTTGCAAAATAAACTAAAGAAATTTAGGCATATACATCTTCGCGATCAGCTCCTGAACCGTCTCCACCATCCTCCAAATTCGCAAATAGCAAGAAATGTGATGGTCGATGAATTTCATGATAAAATTCCTTAGGATTTGCTAATTGCAAATCATATTTCATGTTCGGATCATGGCGTACACCCATAAAATTATAATTCCAACTGCCCTGGGAGGGTACCATAAAGAAGCCGAGGAATTTATTGGACAACAACATTTGTACCCTTTCGTAATGCGAGGGTAGATAACCCTTTGGGTTATTTCCTTTATCGGTGTTCTTAGAACCCCATTCAAAGCCGGATGGCGTCAATTTATAGGCGGTCAGAGAACATGAGCCAGGAGTAAAGGAGCAGGTTATAATTATAGTCTTTTCACCGTCCCATGTCGAATTTTCTTGCATTACCTTCGCATGCGTTGTAATGTCTTGTGGTGATAGCTGAGGAAGTTCATTTGGTTGGGTATGAATCCAGCCTAAAGGTTCCATATCTTTCAGGTATTGATGCGTGGGAAGGCTATTAGGAAGATTAATAGTTTGATGTGTACCCCATTGAGGAGGCATGACAATGCAACGAATTTCTTTAACCTGAGGATTATCTGGAGGACTTACACCATATAAATAGCCAGCAATTTGAGCCCTTAAATCTGAAATGGTTACAAACTTCTTAAGAATATTCTTCGGTAAAATGTACGTGTAGCCGGTTTCTTTAATGTCGTCCGAGCTCACATATATGTGGTTGGTTCGAAGATGAAGATTTGTTGCCGATATAGCCCTAACGCGCCATTCAGTTTTCGAGCTAAACGTTTGTGTTTCATAGTTTGACGTTGTAGAGGTAATTATTTCATCGCCATGCTTGTTGGTTGTTCTTGTAGTAGTTGCTGTAAGTTGGTTTTGCTCCTTTGTCTGCTTTTCGATTTCGGCTATCTGTTGTCTTTGAGCCGAAGGCGCGCTAATTTCCATACCCAAGATAATATCGCGAATTTCCGATTGTGTCAGAGAGGCTACATTCACGTTGTTCTTTTTGCCATAATCTGCCAATATAAGATCTTTTAATTGAACTTCTACTTTGATCCATTCTTCGTCTGTGAGCGTTGGCCAAATGTGGTGAGCCTCGGTGATTGTGGTCTTATCGGGCTTAAGTATGATCTTCGTCCTTTCGGTATTTACATGTAAAGCTCTCAGAATCAATATTAATCGACTAAATGCTGTATAGGAGGATATTGTCTTTAGCCAATCATCATAAAGATTGAATAGAACCATTTGAGGCTCAGTGGCCTTTAGAATTAAATCACCGAATTTCTCAACTTTTAGACAAGCTTGGAACGGTAATTGTAGTTCAGAGCCTTTGATTACAATATTAGGAAAATCTAACAAATGCACTTCTAAAGGATCTAACATACCCTTACGGGTAACAATAATTTGCTTTGGTTGTTCTTCAACTGGTAATGATCGAATAAGGGCTGCGACTTCTTCAGCTGTTTTCCATTTAGCCAATTGACCCAAACGTTTCTGACCAGCCCACACAGAAGTATGAATAATTTTCAAGAATAGTTGACCCGTACGTGGATTAAAGATAAAAATTGCACCGTTAATGGGTTTGGTGGTTAAATTACCTTCAAACGTCTTATGTATGGTAACACGATACACATTTGTATCATCTACGAACCAAATGATCTGGTTGGAGAACAATTCGCCATAGTTTTGGGAACTCAAGTAGGGTTCTGTTGGCTCGGAAGAGTATAATTGCAATGCTTTGCGTATACGTTCTCTTAAAACATACAAAGCTGGATTGGCCTTCATTATCTTTGCCATGGCTTGTTGTATCAGAGTCTTGCAACCTGGAAACCAGTTACCATACGCCGAATGCAAGTTATAAGCTAAATCTATGGCTATAAGCACACCCGTTGGAGATGGATAGATGGACATGTTGTCTGTAGTATAATCTAAAAACTTTGCCCTAGCATAACGTTCAACATCATGTGAATCATAGTCACCCCAGCGAAGTTGTATATCCATCCAGTATTTTTGGGTTGTGGTATTGTCCATAGTGTCTTTTGTGTCGGCCAATAGCGATGGTCGCGATACATTCCATTTGTAAGCGGGGAAAAGCAAAATATCCGCGCATGATGAATTCATTTTGTATGACTTTCGCGGATGTATTGTTTCTTTTTGAACTGTTTCTATCTCTAAAGCATCCAGTTCTTGATCAAAAACTTGACACAGATCCATAACAATTGATTCGTGTATTTTTTGCCATAAATGGGCTCTGAAGATTTGAATTAAGGAAATCTTCAATGTTGGTATCTTACCGTGCATAAAAATACCTGTTAAATCCAATTGAACTTGAAAACCCACGTAAACATTGGCTCTGTTAATAGTGGGTGACCACCATAGCGTAAAACGACGATTTGGAATTTGGTTCAAACCTGATCTTTGGGCATTAGTTAATTTTTTGTATTTCATAGACTCTTCAAAGCCAGAAGCCTTTTCCCAGAAAAGACCTTCCCATGTGGGAAAGTAAGTTCCCTTAAATAGGGTGTGTTCTAAAATACCTTCAACACCTCCCAAAGCCTGGATCATATCAGTGCGGTAATTATTCAAATTCCATAATTTTCCATCGTGCCTTTGATGCGTCCACCAGAATGGATTTTGTTTGAGCACTTGGTATTGTTTGAATTCCGTACGAATTCGCCAACCTTTGTCGTATGCTAGAGTATGACGATCTTTTTGGAAAAGTGTGTTAATACGAGGTATACCGCGATCCCATGAATCTTCTAAGTCCTCTAAAGTCAAACGTCTGTTTTGAGTGCTGGCTTCTTGACGTTTTAGGGCATATTCG
Source organism: Germaria angustata (assembly GCA_963681545.1). Lineage (NCBI taxonomy): Eukaryota > Metazoa > Arthropoda > Insecta > Diptera > Tachinidae > Germaria > Germaria angustata. The sequence goes on along the minus strand of OY813002.1, from coordinate 55,617,199 downwards.
GCCCAAACACGTTGAGAGTCAATAAATTCACTTTCCCAAGGCTGTATGTAACGATAAAGATTAGGAATTAATTGATCCTCATCATGGGACATACCTGCAGAGGAGAAAAGCATATATCTATAAAATAAATAAATAATAAAAGTTCCTAGCAAAAGCCTTCTTCACTATGGTATCGCGTAATTGGAAATCCTTTAAAAAGAATCATTCTGGGAATTTATACTACTGTGCCTAACATAAGCATTTTTTTAATGTAAGACTCTTATGACAATGGTTATGAACTTACCAGATCTAAAATGTGTAATTCCTACATCAGTTTGTTTAGACCATCGTAAATCTGATTGTGGAATTAACACGTGGCCCATACTCAACATTCCTAATCCACCCAATTCTTTGGGAGTATAAAATACAACCGGGGGAAAACGAGAAGGCATTTTAGAGTTTAACCCAATCTTTATACGGGTTTGTATTTTATTCTCACATTTAACCAATAGATCTAAAAGTTCTTGAGTGTTAACCACAGCCTCGCGGAAATAAGTCATTAAACCAATCAAAGCAGTATTCCATTTGTTGACAATCTAAGAAAAATTAGATAATTTGAATTTATTATTTACCATAATCTTTTCAATGTAAATTTCAAATATAAAATTTTTAAATTTTTTACATCTCTAATTGTTTAAATAATTGGTTGGAGAGAATATTGCAAAATAATAAATTTTAATATAAAGTATTATTATAAAAAAAAACTATATTTAAACATCTTGTTTAATAGCATTTGTGTTACCTTAGTGAATGTAGTAGAACCTGAAGCCATTAAAATTTGTCTGACACGGTTATGAAAACGACCCAAGGATTCATCATCAACACGTAAGAAACATTGAGCCGTACGTTCTTTACTAACTTCATTTTGAAGATTCCACACACCATCACGGTGTGTAAATTCTTCATTTTGGGTACGACACTAAAAAAATTTATATATGAATAAAAATACTGAAATTCGTAAGATTTTCGAAATTAGAACCTTAGGTAAAATACGACATTCAAAACCGCACATGTTGAACAAAAGATTTGGATTGTCTTTTGAATAAACGGAAACAAATGTATTTTCCCAATTAATTGTGGTAACAGATCGGGGTAAACGATTTTTTATATCCCAGAATACTGCACGACCCCTTTAATAAAAAAATTATTAATTGTTTTATATTATACATATATAAATAATGATATTATTCGACCTTTCTTAATTAATTGTGTTAATTTATCGAGTTTGAGGTCTAAAAACAATATATTTATTTTTTATTGTTCAATATTTCGACACCCACAGGGACCTCAAACTTGATAAATTAACACAATTATACATATATTAAAATAAAATGTAGGGAAAACTCACAAATTTACATCGTGTTTCATTAAACGCATACGTGCATCTCTTGGCCAACATTTTTTATTATTGTAACCAACGATATTTTCATTATTCGGATCCGGATGCTCGGTTAAGTAACGTTGTATCAAATCTCTAGCTTCTTCTGCACTAAATCTAAAGAACAAGTGGATACGATCGACATAACGACAGTACAAACGTATCGGATGAGCTGTCTCTGTGACGGCATCTTGGAAAGTTAAGAAATCATTAGGCATTTGTGGTGGTCCAGCCATTTCACTACCCCTATGCAATCCAAGCACCAACAGATCCAAGACTAAACCATAATATTGTGTAATGAAAGAAGAGAATTGCAGACCACGTATGATGCCATAACTGTTAGTGTGATTCATGTCCTTATAATTGATGACAACGTTGTTTTTTGCCGTCATATAATCGGCAATATTATGATCGACGATAAGTCGCAACAGACGATTTAGCAGAGTTAAATCGATTTTTTCATAAAGTTTTTCAAAACGACTTTCTAATAAAACGTTACATTCGCCTTCGCTGACATCCCAAACATCCTGAAGATTATTAATACCTGCAAATACCATACAAGTATAATTCAAACAAAACGTATCCACCGGAAACAAAATTGTGTATAACTTTATATCTGTAGTAGTAATTTATTATCTAACGTTTTGCAACTCATATAGTACTTCAATGGAAAAAATCCTGTAAATATTGTTTCACAATACGGTCGCTAAAAGTTAATATCCTCACGTTTGTTTTTCATTCTTGTTTACTGATTAACATACATACGAACAATGTGAGTATTGTAGAATTACAAAATGTGGCACAAAAAGTTAATAAAAAAGGGACTGCACAACATGGATTTTGTAAAAAATAAACATATATACATACAATCCAAATAAATTCCAATATTACGTATGTATTTAAAATAAAAATAATAATAATAAAGCTCATGATATTATCGTACAAGTGATATTATCGTACTAGTGAAAAATTTAATTTAATTTACTTTAAACTCAGTCTAATGACGTTTTCATCTCTTCCAAAAATGATTTTACATATTTTGCCACTCCTGCTTGTTTATATGTAATCTGTTCTTAAAAAACATGTAGCGCCAAGACGAACATGTTCTTTTCGATATGTATGTTGCACAAAAAGCATGAAAATATACAACGTGTCCTGCACTCAATTTTATTTCAGTGTGAGATAGTAAAATTTTTCAACTGCGTTAGCTGCTTTCATTTATATAATGAAAATTTTATAAAAAATTTTGTGTATATAGGGATATTAAATGTTGCAAATGTTATTTGTTTCGGTAACTTGTAAAATGTGTTTCCCATTTTTAATTCAACATGTTTTTTTGCAGAAAGGAGATCGCTGTAAATGGAAATTTAGACTGTATGCAGAAAAAGGTACCAAAATAAGGAATTTGTTACAAATTTTTTTTTAGCATTAATATTTTTCACACAAATATCATACCGCATATTTTATTTTCATTAAATTTATTTGAATTTTATTAAACTTTCTTCTTTTTTTAATGTTGGCGTTTTAAATTTAAATGAAACAAATTTACAACAGAGCGTTCACAACTGCCGTAATTTCTACAACGTATTTAACAAGTTGTGAATTAAACAATTTTCCAATTGCTTTTATTCAAATTATTAATTATAAGAGAATATCGATATTAATTACGTTATTGAGATTATGAAGTAATCTGATGTTCATTGTGTTGTTACAGCACAAAATCGAAGAGTTGCAAAAGAATAAAACAGGTAACCAAACATTTATTCCGATAATTTTTTTTTTGTATTTTTACTTTTACTTTTCAATTTGTATCATGCTAATTTATCTTTATCACTTAATTTGAATGGTTGCTTTCAATACCCAATCAGCGTGAGGTTTGCAACAAGGGGATTTCAAACACAAATCACCTTGCTTCAAATCACACGAAGAGTAGGTACACATTCATTGATGGCACATACAGAAAATAAAAAAGTAATAAAACTCACCTTGACACCATTTATATGCTAATAGAGGCGGTGGTTCTGTATCACTTGGTTTTATCCACGGAGGGAATAAACGTCTTTTGTCGGCTTCATACCACAGATACTGGTCTAAATAAGCATCGGTTATCTTTTCCAGAGGTTCAACATCATATACGGGTATTAAATGACTATATAAATCCATAAATTCAATGCCAACTTCTTTGAATGCTCTTTGCGTAAGCAAATGTCTTTTAATTCGTGATAGAGCTTCATGCGGGTTGTCATAGGCTTGTTCTATAAGGCCCAATTCTTCACGCTGACTTTGATTTAGACGTGACTTAACACTGTATGCTTCTTTAAGGCGTTCCAATGCTAAAATCAATAGTTTAGTGTCGTGTTTATATGATAGAGGAGGAAATGGTATAGGGCCAAATCTGCGTGATTCCAACCAATGCACAGTTGTGGTATAAATAGCTACAGCCTCTTCGGGTGATATATAGGGTCCGTCCTTCAAATAATTGTGTTGACGTTCTTGTTCAGCTTTCAAATAAAGTCTCGTTAAACGCCCCAAATTCTTTTTGCATACAGTTTTATCTACAGTAGCACCACGACGTATACGTTCGCGATTATAATGAGCCGTATTTGTCCACCAGTCAGCTTTCATTTTCACATAACGTAAAATCATGTTTTCTATTGGTATAGGTAGACCCGGCACTTTCCACGGAATATTAGCTTTCCAACAACGCCAAGCTTCCGACAGGTGCTGCAGAATAGTTCTGGCCTTATTTTGTTTTATACCCTCAGGCATCATATCAACAATGTCATGCATAACTGAGGCACGCAATTCCAAATCGAAATGTGATTCGACACGCTGTTTAGTTACCGTCTTAGCAACACCCTTCGAATGACGGCCCTCGAATTGCCGTGAAAGTAAATTGCCTAACCAACGTTCCAAAAGAGGAGTTATGCCACGCATAAAGAAAAGCCAAACACGCCAACCAGGGGCCCAAAAACCACAACCAGGACCTTTTCCTACGGGGCCCTGATAGTTAATAAAAAAAGCAACTCATTTAAAATGAATTTAAAAGAAAACCTCATATATATGTTAAATTACCGTGTTAAAACGATAGTAAATTAAATGCTTTAAGTCTTTGCACATGCGAATTTGTCTCATAAGTTTGTACTTGTAACGATACATGCCTGTCAATTGGCCCACATGTGCAAATATATACTGCAGACCATCAGCAAGCTGGAAAGCATCAACGTTGTTCAAACGGTATTGAACGTGAGAATCAATGATTAATTTTGTTAACCGTAAAATTTCACGACACAAATGGAATGCTAAAAGAAGTATATTTCTATAAAAATTAAAAAAATATTGAAAATATTGTTTTCTAACACTTCACTTACCATTACCAAATCTAGACTTTTTACGTTCTTTTGTGGTTAAAGTTTTAACTGGTTTCAAGTTGAAATTGTAATCCAAATGAAGATAATTCAAGTTTTTGCGATGAATTAAAAGATTTAACATATTATAGCCTTGACGACAAACTTGTAAGCCAGCTTCTACCCAATCCAGAGTAGTAGTTTGAAAGAATTTTGTGGATTTAAAGGAACGAAACAGATACCTACATTATTTAAAAAAAAACATAAATAGTTATATATAATATATTTGGTATATCCTTTTCCTACAAAAACCCACCTCTTTCGTTGTGGCTTTGGTCGACGATGTTTCAAAGCATTTAGTACATAATATTTCAATAGTTTTTGATAACTAACCCGAACTTTTACCGGGTGTCCAGGTGGACAATGTTCTTTATACCAACATTTCACCAAGGGTATGTCAATAGCCCTTCTACAACGTCCAGAACGTAAGTTAAAAGGTCTTGGGGCCCACAACAACGATATTCCATTAGCAGTATTGTCTGTATACAATGGCGTATCTTGTAGAAAAGGTTGCACTTCTTCTGGTAACGAAAAATCTTCATCGTCATCTGGCAATGGTTCAGGAACTTTGGTAACATTAGCATGACGATGAGAAATAGGGTTTATTAAAGGATCAAAATAAAATGCTGGTAAATCAGGATCTTCCGTTTTTATATATACGACATTAGGTGTATGATACCTGTAATGGTAATGTAATTGACAATTTTTGTAATTTTAAAAACCTGTGCATAATACATTTGCTTTAATTTCATGTTTTTATATGTGTTCGATTTGCCCAGCAGTATAAAATTATGGACTTTTAAATTTAATGCTTGCGTTAACAAATCACCTTTGTGTAGATTTTTTATAAAAAGTTTATTTAATTAAACGGTAGTAATATTTCTTACAAGGTACTTTTTGATATTTCACTTTTGTCCAAGTGAATCAAAATTAAACTTAAGCATTTTGACCCTTTTTAAAAGTGATCGAGGGAAAAAGACCAAAATTAGAGCTTACCAGGAGAGATGTACAAAGTGAGGCATATTATTGTAGAGATAAGGAAAGGCAATCCTGTATTCTGTACGTATAGGCTGACGTATTATTACTTTATTAATGTCATTAAACTCATTCCAGTCTTCATCACTGAAATCAACATTGAGTTAATAAACGAAAAGGAATCAAATAGCTCTATAATTTACAATAACGTACCCAACATTATGATCTTTGATCAAAGGTTCAAATTTTGGACCACCAGGTATGGCCATATTTAAGGCTTTAGCAGTGAAGAAACTTTTTGGATCAAAGAGATAAAAGAAATTGTCATCTACCAAATCGGTAAGTAATTGATTAGCCAAACGATATAAGGTAGCCAATTGGGGTAGAGTCAAGTTCCACTTACGATAAGTGGAACCATTTACATACGGTGTACCCACTAGAGGCCGGTGATCGTAAAACCATTTATATACCGAACCATCTTCGTCCTGATCCAATTCTATTTGAATAGCTTCTAGAGGTTCAACATCTAATACATTGTCGGCATAGTCTAGAGGTGGCTCCTCATCATCGAAGGGAGGAAAACGCATACGTTTGAAATGGCGGCGATCACGTTTTTCACGGCGCATCATTATCCACATAGTACCCCATTGGGCAATATAAACAGGTTCAATAACCCATGGTATCTCATTGACAAATGTTATGGCACCTGTTATGTGATAAAGAACTTGTACATCTCTTATTTGCTCCCAGGGCATAGGCATATTTTCTAGAAGTTTTAGTACAGCATGTGGCATGTATTTCAAAGCACCCAAGTAAACACGTTTATCATGACGGTATTTACGCGATGTCATATCACCATGATCTCGAATAATTTTACGAATATGTTCTGGTGGCATATCTTCTTTTTGCGCATCAACAAACCCAAATTTTCGTTTATCAGCAAAACGCTTTGATTGCAATTGCTGCCATTTTATTGACTTCTCTTGTAGTTTTTCCTCCGGTATATCCGGTTTGGGTGTAGGAATTTGTCCCAATTGAGACTGTACAGCTTGTGGTGGTAGACCCCCTTGTTGGGGAGGTGGGGGAAGAGGTGCTCCGGGCGGTGGTATTTGCTGTATTTGATTCGCCATTTGGTGTGCATGCATCTGTGCATGTTGGGCTTGAGCTACAGCAGCATATGCTTGGGCATGCTGCTGCGCCATAATCTGAGCCGCCCACGCATTGGGCGGTATCATATACGGGGGTAATGACATATTTAACTCTTACTACCTCCAATTATATATTTGTCCTAAAAAATATAGAACTTATTGACTAAAATATATACAAGTTTTATGAAGTCACAAAAATTATCTTCAGAGTTTGCGGCGTCCAGACAAAAGAAATTCTTCAGCCGACACCGCATATCGACATTTTCGTGATATATTTTCATCTAAATTTTCCTCATGAAAATCAATTTTCTTCAAATTTTATACTCACTTGCTCTATTTCAATGTATATTATATATTTTCAATAGTTTTATATCTCGATAGCAAATAATTAACAATTTATAGTAAAATCACAAGCACACAGTGAAGAAAACGTTTTCTATAAGCAAGGCGGCAGACATTTTTTCAGTATAACCAGTGTCGCTAATTCAGAGATTTTCTCAGTTCTACGTGAAAAAATTCAGCTTGTACATACATATATATATGCATATATGTACGAACTAATTTTATGTAGTTTATTATATTGAGTATTTTTACACACATGTGTAAGAATATTATTTTTTAAATTTTTATTTCAGAAATTTCCAATATTGAATGCATTTGCCCGTTTAATTAGGATACACATATTATATTCCAGTAAGATTTTACAGTACTAAAAATATATCGATGTGAAGAAAACATACTTTTTGTAACATACCGCTTGTAGAGTTGCATTTTATAGAACTTCAGTACTAAATACTTTTTTTGTAAAAAGTATTGAAAAAGGGTAGAATACGACTATTTGCAACCAAAATTAATGGAGGAAAATTAATCTAACTAAAACAACTAAGTTTCTTTAATATAATGTTAAAAAAAGTTCTTTTTCACCTAGAATAATCTTAATAAATATATTTGCATGCGTAAACAAGTTAAATAAATATATTGGAATAAAATTTCACTTTTAATAAAAATATTCACCGTGTATGTTTCAATTTCTACTGTTCCGAAATGAGTTACTACTTAAATTAAATATGGCATCACAAAATACTTTATTCATCATGGCGGCAAACCACGCCATGTATGTATCAAATGCATTGTGGCTAAGAATAAATTCATTTACTTTTAGTAGTTGCCTATAATTTTGAAATTCATTCCAGTTTGCCTCATTTGTACCACGCAAAAAATTAAAATTTTCTTTAAAATAATGATTGTGACGTGAATTTATATTGTTGAAGTTGTGCCCAATATCTCTGTTACCAATTCATTTAGAGGTGGTAATGTCGGGTAAGCCAGCAACTGCAACACCTAAAAAAACAAGCCGTCGGAATACAAAGATGTTTCACCTGACCGTGTAGAACCAGAGCTAACACGATGACTCCAGAGAAGCCTCCTAAACTTTATCCCAAATTACCGGCAAAAAACACTCTCCTAAGCCCCAGCAATTAAGTAAAACGGGCGTCGTTACAACTTCTTACGTGCAGGAAACTTCTCCAATTAATAAGATTATGCTGTTCCTGATGATGAGATTGATTTGATTCATGAAATTGTGGAAGAGGAGGAGTTACGGAAACCTTAAGCAATCCTCCTAAATTTAGCTATGTGCCAGCTATGGATAAAAATGTTACTACCATTGCACCCTTAAGTACAACTCTTGGTTCCAATACACATTACAGTTCATTAGATTCCCGTAGTTACAACAAACCCAACTACTTGTCATCAACCGATGTACGCAAAAGTTATATATCATCTTCAGGGTACAATGTACCCAGAAGTGGTAAATCTATGCTCTCTTCTTGGTTTGGCTATGGATTATCCTACCACATTATTAATATTGTGGAATTTTGAAGTTATGGAAATGATAGCCATACGTTGGCATTGTCCCTTAAAGTTGCAGCAGGCTTATACTATAATGGTTTTGGTCTTTATAAAATATTTGCCAGAATGGACTGCCTGGGCTGTTTTTGCTGAAATCTCTATATTGGGTACTTATCTATTATTATTATAATTATTTTCTTTGCTAACTTAAATTCATATTTTATTTCTTTTTTAGATTTAGTATCCGTATTAACACCAAAAGGACCCTTGTGTATTTTAGTAGAGACTGTTCAAGAAAGAAATTAACATTGAATTTGGTATGCCCAATTTACCTGTTACCGATTCGTTTAGAGGCGGTAATGTCGGGTAAACCAGCAACTGCAATACCTACAAAAACTAGCCGTCGGACGAAAATGCATGTCTCCAAACCAATACTCAGATGTTTCATATGACCGTGTAGAACCAGAGCTAAAACGATGATTCCAGAAAAGCCACCTAAACTTTATCCCAAATTACCGGCAAAGAAACACTCTCCTAGCCTCCAGCAATCAAGTAAAACGGGCGTCGTCACTACTTCTTACGTGCAGGAAACTACTCCAATTAATAAGATTTATGCTGTTCCTGATGAGATTGATTTGATTGATGAAATTGTAGAAGAGGTGGAGATACGAAGCAATCCTACTAAATTTAGCTATGTGCCAGCTTTGGATAAAAACGTTACTACCATTGCACCCTTAAGTACAACTCTTGGTTCCAATACACATTACAGTTCATTAGATTCCCGTAGTTACAACAAACCCAACTACTTGTCATCAACCTATGCACGTAAAAGTTATATATCATCTTCCGGGTACAATATACTCAGAAGTGATACACCGTTATATGGAGTTGGGATGAATGATGATGACTACTATGACGAAGAGGATGATGTTGTTTTGGTCGAAGAATCCCCAACTACAGAAATTGAGGCGCCATTTCTAAGCCAATTTGCTCGCAATTTGGAAAATCTCAAGGCCACACCAATACGTCATTCAGTGGATCCAACAAGAATTACTCCTTCCAAAAATCCGATATTATGCAATCGTGATGTCTATTCAAGACACACTATAGGTACACCATTAGGAAACATCAATCCCAGGCCCGCTATTAAGACAAATAACGATTATTCGTTTCGCAAATTTATATTGGTCATGGAGGAGAAATATCATTTGAAGCATTCTTTAATCTTAATATGTATTTTTATACTATCCCATTTTATTTATGTTTTCTTTATATACAAAGTGTTTAAAATAACCCCCATTAATTAAATCGTATTTTGTGTTCTTTTTCCCCCCGATTTCAACAACAATGTCTCCGGCACAAGAAACTATTAATAATGAAGAAAAAGAAAACAATAAACAATGAATATATATATATATATATATATATATATATATATATATATATATATATATATATATATATATATATATATATATATATACCCAGTAAAAAATAGGATCATCCAAAGAGTAATCTTGGAGCGCTCCTTTGCGAGTAATGGATTACTCCATAAAACTCCGGACCTCATTGGATTTTTAACACAGCATGTCCGCAGACACGAGTACTCCTTTTAAGCTCCTTATGGAGTACTCCCTTTGATCTTGAAAATGACGACAGAGGGAGTAATCGTTTTTGTCTCCTAAAAGAGCATAAAGGGAGTAATCGTTTTTGTCTCCTAAAAGAGCATATAGGGAGTAAACATTCATATAAAATACAAATTTGGTTATTTTTTACAAAAACAAGAAAATATTCATTTATTGTATATTATATTCGCGTTGGAATTCATGGTTCATGAATCTAATATGTGTAATAAAAATGGGATATGTTCTATAACAGACTTCTGTTTCAATTTAATATTGATTTTATTTTAATAATACATAATTTTTCTCATGCGTTACAAAATCGCCAAAATTTCATTAATTTGTGCAGCAATGTTTTGAGACTAATTAAATTAAATGTGTCTTTCACTTTTCACATTTGACTAAATAGAAAAACAAAACAAAAACGTCAACAATTAACAGCTATGTCAAAGAGACAAAAACCCAAAAATGAACTGATACATCCCTCATTGATCCATTTGGAGTATTAAGCGAGGCATAAACAACAAAACAAACAAAAAATTTCGATAGCTCGCTTGTTACTCCAAATGGATGACCAAGTCATTACTCCTTTATTGCTCGATTATGGATTAATCCATATATTTTTTACTGGGTATATATATTATATATATATATATATATATATATATATATATATATATATATATATATATATATATATATATATATATATATATATATATATATATATATATATATATATATTTATATATATATATATATATATATATATAATATATATATATATATATATATATATATATATATATACCTATATGTATATATAGTATATATATATATATATATACCATAAACTATACATAGACCCGACAACTTTGTAAACATGCATTAAGTTTGTGTGAAAGGGAGAGCTAATCTAGTTGTTTTTATATAGATATCTCTTCACACAAACTTAAAGCACGTTATACAAAATATGCAAAATATGATTCGGACCCTTTTTATACGTCAAAGTTGAGTACTCTGGTTGAATACTCTGTGATATATACCTATATATATATATATATATATATATATATATATATATATATATATATATATATATATCTATATGTATATGTATATATATATATATATATATATATATATATATATATATATATATATATATATATATATATATACCTATATTGCTAGCCTCTAAATGAAAAATACTTTATATTAGCTCCCTAACCAATTCATGCAAATCACAAGCGATTTTTTGCCTGTTTTTCTATATGTACATACATAAGTATGTATGTATATCGCTTAATCTGGAATTTTCATGCAATCATTTTATTCCGGCAGTATCTCTATAACTTTTTCTATTTCATGCGAAATACAAAAACATCTTTGTATTTGGATTTATTATTTTTTTATTATATTTCATGCTAAATACAAAAGTATTTCTTAATGTTTTAACCCATCATGATTTCTCAAGTTTTATGCAAAACTTTTCTTATATGTGCAAATAGTTATGAAAGTGAGTCAAAAGGTTTGTTTATTACGATACTGTGTAGTAAATTTTACCAATAAAATTCTAAATTAAAATGTATAGCCTAAAGACTATAACTTTCATAATTATAGTCACATATACAGTGAACTCGCGATAATGTGAACTAATAAAAACCAAGGTAGTTCACATTATCGAATTTGTTCACATTTTCGATTGTAAAAATTTGTGGTGTCATATTGTGTTTTTTGCCTAAAAAAGGTTACAAAATATTGAAACTCTTGGAATTTTTAACATAAAATGTAATTTGTTGCAAACTTAACGATTTCTTAAATTGTAAATTCACGTTTTATATTAAATTTTTGGAGCCACCCTTAGCTGGCATTAAAGTCGTGTTCATTTTTATTAAAATTAGAATGAAGCTGTTTCGCTTTTTCTTTCAGCATCAATCCACTTATTGGAAGGTTTTTACCTCTCATGTTAAGAAACCACTTGTATAGAGATTTATCCATCATTGGAAGCTCTGAAATACGTAGTTTTACGTTTCACTGATCTATAATACGTATTTTTAACACACTTATAAATTTTATTATTCTTATTGTGCATCGAATAAATGGTATATTTCCCAACATTATATTTAACACTGTAATACTTGACCCTTTTTCCAAAAGTTGAAGAATTTCATATTTCTCACTAATGGTTGAAAACTTTCTGTTATTCTTAGACATCTTTGTAAATACACAGGTTTCTATGCGTGACGAAACATAACAAAACTCAAAGTGTGCAAGTACAATAGTTTACAGTTTTTTATTCAATCGGGGGATTTCCAAAATTAGAAAACAAACAAAAATCGCAAAAATTTTTGTTCACTATTTAGAGCCATTAAACTTTGTTCACTATTTAGAGCGTCCATATAAAAAAAATAGGTGTTCACATTACTGGATAGTTCTTTATATTGGAAGTTCACATTACCGAGAGGTCACTGTATGTACATACATACATATGTATTTACCTTATACACTACGATGTAAGATAATACTACAAATGCTATAAAAAATATTATTTGTGTTGTTAAGCAAGGTCTCACTGTATATGCAAGAAAATTATATATAAAAAAATTTATATATAAAATTATATATATATATATATATATATATATATATATATATATATATATATGTATATATATATATATATATATATATATATATATATATATATATATATATATATATATATATATGTATAGTTTTTAATATACAGTGGAACCTTGCTTAATAACACAAATAGTATTTATGAATATAGATTTTTCACAAAACTAAAAGCGTTAACATAACTAAATAATAATTTTCTAAGCTATACCAATCACTTTCTACAGTGAGCGAAGAATAAATTTTTTTTTAACGAAATCGAGACAATATTCTGAATAATACACAAAATTATTTATACATAAGCATAATATAGTCAAAGATCTGCATAAAATATCTGAAATATTATTCATAAAAGTGTAATAAATTTTACGAAAGCATATTATAGCTAAAACCACAGAGCACAGAGTATTCAACCAGAGTACTCAACTTTGACGTATAAAAAGGGTCCGAATCATATTTTGCATATTTTGTATAACGTGCTTAAAGTTTGTGTGAAGAGATATCTATATAAAAACAACAAGATTAGCTCTCCCTTTCACACAAACTTTAGGCATGTTTACAAAGTTGTCGGGTCTATGTATAGTTTATGGCTAAAACTCGAAATAATTACAAATAAATACTGAACAAAAACATATAAACGCGATGCATAAAGTTAAGGTGTCAAAGCAGCCAGGGATGTAATCTTTAAAAAATACAACTATGCTTGTACGACAATGTGCTGCCACCAGTTTTGTTAAGAACAAGTGGAATAAAACAACGTGTTAGCATACACAGGAAAAAATTATTTATAAGAAAAACAGTTTGAAGCAGACAAATCTGCTATTATAAAATTTTATGATGGGTATTCATATATAGATTCAAATTCAATGCAACCTTCTTTTTGCTTATTTTAATTTACCTGTTTTAATATATAATACCTGATTTTATCAGTATTATGATATGGGCACTTTTCACCTAAGAAGGGGATACCCTCTAAACGGCTAAAATTCCAAAAATGAGAACCGTGTGGGGGGATTTGGGGCTCTTTTAGCTTTCCAAAACAGTTTTCAAATTTAACGCACCTCTTGATTTACTGATTTTATTCACCAGCATACTTTGGTATTTTGGTATGGGCACTTTTCACCTAAGTAGGGGATACCCTCTAAACGGCTAAAATTCCAAAAGTGACAACCGTATGGGGGGATTTGGGGCTCTTTTAGCTTTCCAAAACAGTTTTCAAATTTAACGCACCTCTTGATTTACTGATTTTATTCACCAGCATACTTTGGTATTTTGGTATGGGCACTTTTCACCTAAGTAGGGGATACCCTCTAAACGGCTAAAATTCCAAAAGTGACAACCGTATGGGGGGATTTGGGGCTCTTTTAGCTTTCCAAAACAGTTTTCAAATTTAACGCACCTCTTGATTTACTGATTTTATTCACCAGCATACTTTGGTATTTTGGTATGGGCACTTTTCACCTAAGTAGGGGATACCCTCTAAACGGCTAAAATTCCAAAAGTGACAACCGTATGGGGGGTTTTGGGGCTCTTTTAGCTTTCCAAAACAGTTTTCAAATTTAACGCACCTCTTGATTTACTGATTTTATTCACCAGCATACTTTGGTATTTTGGTATGGGCACTTTTCACCTAAGTAGGGGATACCCTCTAAACGGCTAAAATTCCAAAAGTGACAACCGTATGGGGGGTTTTGGGGCTCTTTTAGCTTTCCAAAACAGTTTTCAAATTTAACGCACCTCTTGATTTACTGATTTTATTCACCAGCATACTTTGGTATTTTGGTATGGGCACTTTTCACCTAAGTAGGGGATACCCTCTAAACGGCTAAAATTCCAAAAGTGACAACCGTATGGGGGGATTTGGGGCTCTTTTAGCTTTCCAAAACAGTTTTCAAATTTAACGCACCTCTTGATTTACTGATTTTATTCACCAGCATACTTTGGTATTTTGGTATGGGCACTTTTCACCTAAGTAGGGGATACCCTCTAAACGGCTAAAATTCCAAAAGTGACAACCGTATGGGGGATTTTGGGGCTCTTTTAGCTTTCCAAAACAGTTTTCAAATTTAACGCACCTCTTGATTTACTGATTTTATTCACCAGCATACTTTAGTATTTTGGTATGGGCACTTTTCACCTAAGTAGGGGATACCCTCTAAACGGCTAAAATTCCAAAAGTGAGAACCGTATGGGGGGATTTGGGGCTCTTTTAGCTTTCCAAAACAGTTTTCAAATTTAACGCACCTCTTGATTTACTGATTTTATTCACCAGCATACTTTGGTATTTTGGTATGGGCACTTTTCACCTAAGTAGGGGATACCCTCTAAACGGCTAAAATTCCAAAAGTGACAACCGTATGGGGGGATTTGGGGCTCTTTTAGCTTTCCAAAACAGTTTTCAAATTTAACGCACCTCTTGATTTACTAATTTTATTCACCAGCATACTTTGGTATTTTGGTATGGGCACTTTTCACCTAAGTAGGGGATACCCTCTAAACGGCTAAAATTCCAAAAGTGACAACCGTATGGGGGGATTTGGGGCTCTTTTAGCTTTCCAAAACAGTTTTCAAATTTAACGCACCTCTTGATTTACTGATTTTATTCACCAGCATACTTTGGTATTTTGGTATGGGCACTTTTCACCTAAGTAGGGGATACCCTCTAAACGGCTAAAATTCCAAAAGTGACAACCGTATGGGGGGATTTGGGGCTCTTTTAGCTTTCCAAAACAGTTTTCAAATTTAACGCACCTCTTGATTTACTGATTTTATTCACCAGCATACTTTGGTATTTTGGTATGGGCACTTTTCACCTAAGTAGGGGATACCCTCTAAACGGCTAAAATTCCAAAAGTGACAACCGTATGGGGGGTTTTGGGGCTCTTTTAGCTTTCCAAAACAGTTTTCAAATTTAACGCACCTCTTGATTTACTGATTTTATTCACCAGCATACTTTGGTATTTTGGTATGGGCACTTTTCACCTAAGTAGGGGATACCCTCTAAACGGCTAAAATTCCAAAAGTGACAACCGTATGGGGGGATTTGGGGCTCTTTTAGCTTTCCAAAACAGTTTTCAAATTTAACGCACCTCTTGATTTACTGATTTTATTCACCAGCATACTTTGGTATTTTGGTATGGGCACTTTTCACCTAAGTAGGGGATACCCTCTAAACGGCTAAAATTCCAAAAGTGACAACCGTATGGGGGGTTTTGGGGCTCTTTTAGCTTTCCAAAACAGTTTTCAAATTTAACGCACCTCTTGATTTACTGATTTTATTCACCAGCATACTTTGGTATTTTGGTATGGGCACTTTTCACCTAAGTAGGGGATACCCTCTAAACGGCTAAAATTCCAAAAGTGACAACCGTATGGGGGGTTTTGGGGCTCTTTTAGCTTTCCAAAACAGTTTTCAAATTTAACGCACCTCTTGATTTACTGATTTTATTCACCAGCATACTTTGGTATTTTGGTATGGGCACTTTTCACCTAAGTAGGGGATACCCTCTAAACGGCTAAAATTCCAAAAGTGACAACCGTATGGGGGGATTTGGGGCTCTTTTAGCTTTCCAAAACAGTTTTCAAATTTAACGCACCTCTTGATTTACTGATTTTATTCACCAGCATACTTTGGTATTTTGGTATGGGCACTTTTCACCTAAGTAGGGGATACCCTCTAAACGGCTAAAATTCCAAAAGTGACAACCGTATGGGGGGATTTGGGGCTCTTTTAGCTTTCCAAAACAGTTTTCAAATTTAACGCACCTCTTGATTTACTAATTTTATTCACCAGCATACTTTGGTATTTTGGTATGGGCACTTTTCACCTAAGTAGGGGATACCCTCTAAACGGCTAAAATTCCAAAAGTGACAACCGTATGGGGGGATTTGGGGCTCTTTTAGCTTTCCAAAACAGTTTTCAAATTTAACGCACCTCTTGATTTACTGATTTTATTCACCAGCATACTTTGGTATTTTGGTATGGGCACTTTTCACCTAAGTAGGGGATACCCTCTAAACGGCTAAAATTCCAAAAGTGACAACCGTATGGGGGGATTTGGGGCTCTTTTAGCTTTCCAAAACAGTTTTCAAATTTAACGCACCTCTTGATTTACTGATTTTATTCACCAGCATACTTTGGTATTTTGGTATGGGCACTTTTCACCTAAGTAGGGGATACCCTCTAAACGGCTAAAATTCCAAAAGTGACAACCGTATGGGGGGATTTGGGGCTCTTTTAGCTTTCCAAAACAGTTTTCAAATTTAACGCACCTCTTGATTTACTAATTTTATTCACCAGCATACTTTGGTATTTTGGTATGGGCACTTTTCACCTAAGTAGGGGATACCCTCTAAACGGCTAAAATTCCAAAAGTGACAACCGTATGGGGGGATTTGGGGCTCTTTTAGCTTTCCAAAACAGTTTTCAAATTTAACGCACCTCTTGATTTACTGATTTTATTCACCAGCATACTTTGGTATTTTGGTATGGGCACTTTTCACCTAAGTAGGGGATACCCTCTAAACGGCTAAAATTCCAAAAGTGACAACCGTATGGGGGGATTTGGGGCTCTTTTAGCTTTCCAAAACAGTTTTCAAATTTAACGCACCTCTTGATTTACTAATTTTATTCACCAGCATACTTTGGTATTTTGGTATGGGCACTTTTCACCTAAGTAGGGGATACCCTCTAAACGGCTAAAATTCCAAAAGTGACAACCGTATGGGGGGATTTGGGGCTCTTTTAGCTTTCCAAAACAGTTTTCAAATTTAACGCACCTCTTGATTTACTAATTTTATTCACCAGCATACTTTCTTATATATTCGCTCAAAGTCTACATGTATATTAAGTATTATGTATGTTTTTCACCTTTATAGACTATAAAACATGTACATATGCTTAATGTGGGATTATTGTTAGTTATTAATATATGTAAAAGTATTTATTTAGTTTTATATAGATATTTTTATATTTTATTGTTTGATCTTCAAAATTGTGTCGCTCATTAGTATTAAGATTTCTTCGCATATTTTTGGGCATTTTTAGGTCGGAACAACATGGAATTGAAATTTTTTAGCTAGCAGGGTTACAATAATGTGTATTTTAATACCTTTTTTCGTGTTTACATACTTTTTTAATGACACTCCTATTTTTTCCAACTGAGAGCAAAAGTATGTTAAAAAAGGCTTGTTTACGGTATGATTTCTTCACAGGCGTTAAAAATATTTCGTAAGTATATTCTTGTGGTTACCACACTAACGACTACGTCTTTTTTTTACACTTGGCAGTGCTCTTTTACGAACGATATTAGAAAGAAAATTTGCAAAAATAAAAAGCTGTCAATTTTTTTCGTTGGGTAAAAATTTTACACGTATCGATGTAAGTGGAAAAACAAAGTTTTGTAAATTTTATTTAACGAGAAATAAGTATTTTTTAAGCAACGATCTGAATTACGATAAAATGTTTGCAAATTTGAAGAATAAATTGATCGAGGAAGTTAAGGCTTCTCCTTCGAAATTTCAACAATTTGCTACTGCTGCTCAGGTAATGAGAAATCTGAAAAATATAGAACGTATGATTATATATGTATGTATGTATGTGTATATAAGTATATAAAAGTATATATATATATATATATATATATATATATATATATATATATATATATATATATATATATATATATATATATATATATATATATATATATATATATATATATATATATATATAAGAAGTGTAATTCCTTAAAAAGTAAATAACAATTGTATGTAAATAGGAATGGGGGCAATGACTGAAATAATTTGATAAAAGAAAATAAGCAGTTGTAATATCAAAATCATATTTATTTGTTTTCCCTTTCGTTTTTTTGTATTAGGCTGCCGTTTCTTCTGCAAGTACACCCAGTGGTTCCGAATCCACTTCGACCACGAATGCTACAAATGAAAATTTTTTCAGTATTACAGAAGAAGGTTAGTGTTAGTGTTAATTACAGTTGTAAATATACTTTAAAAAGGCATTGAAATGTTCCTAGATACTCCACAAAATTCACCACATAAGCCCCTAAAATTGACATCTGGTGCTGTACGCGATCGCAACACTACATCTCAAAGTATTAACAATGGCACCGGTGCTATGTCCAGAACTCGTAAATTATCAAATTCATCTATGGCTAGTGATATTTCATTTCGATTGCCAACGTGGGATGCCGGTTCTGTAAGTCTTAATATAGTTGAAAAATTATTATTTTCAATACATTTATATGTTTGATTGAGCTCCAATTATTTTTTAATAAACAGGATAATCGAATTTCATAAAGAGTCATGTCAGAGAACTCAATTCCTATCAAAAACGATTCTAGTTTCCGAAAAAAAAGTTTTGTAATGAAACCACTAGATTTTCGAAATAGAATTGCTATTTTTTATTGATTTAATAAAGGTAAATTTAATTAAACTTTGCAATGCTTAAATGAAAAAATTGGGACTTCACTTTTTAATAATAAATAAAACTGATAA
This sequence comes from Germaria angustata, assembly GCA_963681545.1. NCBI lineage: Eukaryota > Metazoa > Arthropoda > Insecta > Diptera > Tachinidae > Germaria > Germaria angustata. Next base: position 55,597,623 of record OY813002.1, on the reverse strand, counting down.
AAATTTGAAGAATGTAAAACAAAATCGACCGTAACTGCAAATGTCGAATCAAAACCATACCGAGCGGACATGCCTAAAAATGTATAGCTTATGCAGAGTATTAAAAAATCTCATTAATTATAAAAAGCGAAAAGAAGTATTTATGAAATTCTAATTTTTTAATTTTTTTAAATGATGTCATTTTATAATTTTTAGGTTTATCAACTTCAATCAGATTTAGATGAATCGGGAAGTGAAATGGGTGATACAGCTTCAACATCTGCCAAATTAGATGTTATAACGAAGGAACAACTTTTTGATGCATATCGCAAGTCATTGGATCGGTATCATAAATATCGATGTCGTTATACAGATTTGGCAAAAAAATATAGAGATCTTGAACGTGATAGTTCTAAAGCAAGGGTATGTTTATAATATGCAATACAATACAATTTTAAGTGTTAGCAGACTCTAAAGAAAAGTGATGAAGGGCATTAATAGTATAATTTTTTTGCATGTTTACTAATTCACTTAGTATAGACACTTGCTAGCATTATCCTCCACAAATTAATTAATTAAAGTATATTATGATGAGCCCGAGTCTTTTACAAAACTATTTAATTTTTCAATATTTATTTCAAAACCCGCACGTTTTTATTCCGAGAATATCTTTTATGTTTGAGAGATCTTTGACGGTCAGGATTGTGCGATAGAGGAATCATCTGTTTTTTCCTTGCGTATTTTTTCGCACTCAATCAAGGTTTTTCTGCTAAACCTTCTCCAATACCTCTAAACCCTCTGATATATATATATATATATGTATATATATATATATATATATATATATATATATATATATATATATATATATATATATATATATATATATATGAATAATTTGTAAAAGAAGTTCCTGAATCAGACTCGCAAAGGGTGTATAAATATTGCATTCTACAAAAATAAATATATTATTATAAAACGACGTCGGGCTCATTAGAATACGTGTATAATTAAAATAATTAATCTAGAGAAATGTCGAATAAACAACAGAAACAATGCACCGCAAAACTAGCATCATGCTACGTAAACAAAATATTCTAGGATTCGCAGAAAAATTCATTTTAAAAATCAGTGTTTTCGAATACTTTGGGTAGCCAAACTCTTAATTGCAATATACATTAAACTTTTTTCACATATAAAACTTTAATTTTTTTTTATAGTTGGTAGCTTATAAATATACTTTTCTAAAGGCATTTTCCGAATAGCATCATTAGAAGAAGTTTTCATAGAAAATTTTTCCATTGATGTGAAAATCCCGTGTTATTGATTTACAATTAAAAAATAATCCCATTTTATAAATTGTGCCTTTAATTTTGATTCATTATCTATCCATATTTATCATTTATATCTTATAAGCAAAATGACTTAAAAACCAGCTAATTTTTATTTTACTAAAACTTCCAAAATTTCTCTCTTACAGTCCGTTTTGGTTGAAACGCAAGAGAAGGCCATTCGCCGCATTAACGAATTACGCGAACAGTGCTCTTTAGAGCAGCAAGCTAAAGCTCATTTGGAGGAAGCGTTGCGAATTGAAATGGATGATATGCAATGCAAAATGCAAGCCTACCAAACAAAACTTAAATTACTTGGTGAAAATCCTGAAAATATATCAACAGCTTTAGCTGGTGTTAATAGCGAACAATTAATAGACTTAATTACGGATACAACCAAACCCACTGAAAACTCCTTAATCGCCATTAACGAAGTTATCGATGATGATGGAAAAACTGAGAGGAAACTCGAGAGACTTCTAAAAGAGCGTGATCAAGAAATTGTTGAGCTTAATAATAAATTGGATTTATTACGTAAACAAGAAGAGGAAAATGTTTTACTGTTGGCTCAGACGAAAGCAGCTATTCATTCTGAATTAGAAAATAAAGAAAGTGAGGTGCGGAAGCTGAACGAAACCATTAAACAATTACAAGCCGAGTTGCAACAAGTGAACAAAAAGGAAAAAAACAGTCTTGTGGCAGCAGAAGAATTAAATGATTTGAAAGTTAAATTGAAACAAACTCAAATGGCTAAACAAGAACTTGATGCTAAAATTATTGCTACCGAACACATGTTGCAGGAAATGCGAGAGAAAAATGACGAAAAGGAAAGTGCTTACAAAGCTATTGAAGAGCATTTGGAAAAGCAATCTAAAGATAACGAGGCCAAATTACAAGAATTGAAACAGCAAAATCAAAAACTTAATGATGTGGTGCTACGATATCAACAAAATGAAATTTCTTTAGCCGAGATCGATAACGAATTAAATCGAACGAAGAATGAAAACGATATTCTAAAAGCGAAATTAACTGAATATGAAATCGAGTTACAAAAAAGGGAAAGTCTATACATTGAACGTTCACAAACACTACAACAAGTTCAGGATGACTTAAGGGTCAAAGAAGAAATGCTTGAAGAAACACTGAATAAAATGGAAAAACTGCAACAAGAATTTCAACGAGAGAAGTTCAATATGGAGGAACTTAAGCAAAAGTATTTACAAGTGGAAAACGAATTGAAAATTGTTAAAGAACAAACTACTAACAGTGAATCAGAAACTATTACTAATTTAAAATCAGAACTTCGAAGAGTTTCGACAGAACTAAATGAACAACTTAAAACATCTAAGGAACAACTGAGCAACAAAGAAAAAGAATTGAAATCGTTAACGAAAAAGACAACGAAAAGTGAAAAGCAACAAGAAAGCCACCTTTTGCAGATTGAACAACAAAATGAAAAAATTGAGAAGCTTAAAAATGACCTACTGCAACAGGAAAATATAATCGAAAGCTTAAGAGATTCCTCTCAGCTTAGAGAGCAACAAATGAATGAAGAAAAGAATGAATTAAAAGCTCAAATCAGTGGCATACTAAATGAGATTTCCCAAATGGAAGAACAAATGCGCATTGTACAGGAATCTCATCGAGAATTGGACAACGAGAAACGCAATTTGGAAAATAAAATTGAACATATGCAGCGTCAAACTCAAACAACAGAGGATGAATCCAAACGTTGGCAGGAAAGACTTAATGAAAGTGAAGAAAAGCTTAGAGCTTGCGAACTCAAGTTACAGACAGTAGAAAGTGAGCACACTCAAATTGCTGAAAAGAATTGTCTGCTAGAAGAAAACACTCACAGGATTGAAAAATTACTGGTAGAGAAAGAAAAGCAACAAACTGAATCTGAGGATGCTTTAATTAGTGAACTCAGATTAAAACTTCAAACAACAGAGAATTCTTTGCAGAAAGTGAATGAAAAAATGCAAGAAGTATTAGATGAAAATTCACGTTTGCACAACAACCAAGAATTGAATGATCACGATCAAAGGACTCTTCAAGACCGATTTGATTCTTTGGAAAAGGAAAAAGCCTGTTTAGAAGACAACAACCAATGTTTACAACAAGAACTTAATGTCATGAAAAGCAAACTTATTGATGAGCAGCAGAGGAATGATCAAATTCAAAATAATATTTTACAGCAACAAGAAAAACTAGCAAATTTGCAGAAAATATTGGATGATAAAGAAACACATCTAAAAGAGGAAAGGATATTAAAGGAAAAAACTCAACAGGGATATCAGCAATTAAAGGAACAATTGAAACTATTTGATGTTACACAAAGTAATTTGTCTGAAGTAAATGAGTTACTTAAAGCAAAAGAACAAGCTCTCCAGGACATACAAAATGAATTAAATGATCTAAAACTAAATCAACTACAACAGATAGAAGAATATAAAGGAGAAATAAAAAAACTGTCGGAAAAATACGAAATGCTGATATTAGAGAGGGAGAAAGAAGTAGTATTAAAAGAGCAATTAACTCGCGAGTATGAAGAGAAAAATCAAGAATTAGAAATGATTAGAGAAGAGTTTATGTTATTAAGAGAAGAAAAGGAAACTATGCGTCAAGAATTGTTGGAAAATACTGCAAAACTTAATGATTTGTTGGAAAATCAACAAGAATCAGATTCATTAAATAAAGAATTACATGAAATCAAAAATCAGAATTCAGATTTACACGAAAAAATAGGTAAATTTAAAGAACATCAACAAAACAGTGAAACTCAAATACAGACATATGAAGAAAAGCAACAACAGTTAATGCAGGAGTTAGTGACATTGCGTCAAAGCAAAGAAAATGAATTGCAAGATCTCCAGCAGCTTAAAGATAAGAACCTAAAGGAACAACAAGAAAAAGAAAAATACTTAGAGCTGGTTAAAAACTCACAACAACAATTGGAGGACCTACAAAATGAACATACTAGAAAAATTGAAGAAATCGAAAAATTACAAGCGGAACTGTCAAAACGTACTTACGACGCCAGTACAAATGAACAATTTATTATTGAAAATGAATATTTGCACAAACATGTCAAGCAATTAGAAACTGAATTGGTCAAACATCAAGAAGAAGATAAAAACAAAACTGTAGACTCTCAAGAGCTTAAAGAAAAGCTAAAATCTCTTCAGTGTGAACTCTATGTTTTTAAAGAAAATGCCGAAAAGCATGCGGCAGAGATACAAGTTCGAGAAAAGCATATGCAGGACTTAAAATCAGAAAACAAATTGTTGAGCATAGATCTTGAAAAGGAAAAATCCGAACTTCAATGCCAATTAGAACATATTAAATATATAACTGAACAAGACGATGCCGTACAAAAGGATCTACTATTGACACAGAATAAATTGAGAGATTTAGAAACAAAACACAACATCGTTGCACAGGAACTTGAAGCACTGAAAGGAGAATCTGTTCAACAAAAACAAAGGGAACTAAAACAAATTCAGAATTTGAAAAAGGATCTTGAGCGCAACACATTAACTATAGAAACTTTACAAAATGAAGTTAAAGACTTAAATAAGGAGTTAGAAATTAAACAAAGTATAGAAGAAGAACTGCAAGCTTTAAAAATCGAATTAGAAGCACAGGCTAAGGAAACTTCAATACGAGCAAATTCTGTTGAATCGTCCAATTGTAGTAAATCACCAGTGAGTTCGCACGATTCAGAACATTTACGGAAAATAAACGACGCACTCCAGCATGAATTAGAAGAATTAAAGCATAAATCAACAAGAGAAATCTCTACATTACAACAAGAAATCGAAGATTTACAGTCCACAAATAAACAAATGACCGATCGCATTATGGACTTGGAGGTCTTAAAAGCTGGCTTACAAGCTCAAAAGCTTTTCGGTTTGAGTGACAATCGAACACCTCAAAATGATGAAAATTCTAATACAAGAAGTGCTTCTAACTCCGCTAATGATGCTGAAAAAGAAGAATTGGAATCTAAACTCAAAACCATAATGGCTGAAGTTCAGGACGTATCGAATCGTAATCTTTTCCTGGAACAGAAATGTGAAAACTATTTGATATTGGAACAATCGAATGAACGCTTAAAATTACAAAATGCTAAACTGTCTAGGCAATTGGATGAAACGTTGGTACGTATATAAAATATGTGCATAGATTTTACGTTTTGTAAACAATATCAACAATACCACTAATGCATGAAAGAATTATGTTATTGATGTACATAATATTGTACAAGCAACTTATAGATAAACATTTTGCAGACTATTCTGCTAGATGTCGAACAATGTAGAACAAAAGATAGAATACATACGTTAGATAGGTCTAATGTTATATACAAAATACCATGCGATGGAAATAGTAGTAATAATTGCGATAAGGTATATGTAGGTAAAACAAAGAATAAGTTAAAAGTTAGAATTGCAGGACATAAGTCTGATCAGAAAAATAGAGAAAACAGTTCACAGCGAACGGCATTGTCTTTACATTGTCATCAATGTAATCATTATCCGAACTTTAAACACTGAAACAAATTATAAGAGAAGATACTTGTTAGAAATGCTTCACATCATTAATATTAATAATACAAAAAGAATTAATTTTAAGGCAGACACTGAAAATGTAGCGCACAGTTATAGGCACTTTTTACACAAGAAGTAACACCTCATATTATCATTTTATAGTTGTAAATATGTATGTATGTATGTTGGAGAACATTTATATAAAGTGTATGTCTACTCCTACATACATATTTATATACAAGTAAGTACATACATGTTTCTAAATAATTATTTTTTATTATTTATATGTATATGTTTTTTAAAAAAAAATATTTATTATTGTGTACATGTGTATATATATTTTTTCATATATGACACAAAATTTTCTCTTTCATTTTTTGAAATGTTAATTTTTTAATTTTATTATTTATAAAAAAGAGAATTGTCCTGAAGATGATACTCAATGAGTATCGAAATATTGATTTTTTTTTTAATTTAATTGTTAAAAAATAAAAGACCTTAAGCTTAAAAATTATAAAGAAAACAAAATATGTATATATATATATATATATATATAATATATATATATATATATATATATATATATATATATATATAAATCTATATATATATATATATATATATATATATATATATATATATATATATATATATATATATATATATAAATATATTAGGAATGAAAATATTTTTAAGTCAATGTGACAAATTCGAAAGAAGACCGCTTACATATGTATGTATCTAAAAAAATATGACTATTTTTTTATTGAAAATTTCAAGGTGTATTAAAAAAGCTGCACCACACGAAAATTATGAAGACGTTAATTATAATTTGTCTTTTCAGGTATCGATGCAACACAATGAGAGCATTTCAGCTAATACGGAATTTGAGTATTTAAAGAATATTATGTTCCAAGTAAGAATAAAAAATAATCAATAATATAATAATAATTGTCAATAATAATAACAATGATTGTTTTTTTTTTCTATTTATACTTCTTAGTATCTGACCGGTTCGGCGAATGGTAATAATGAAACGTTGGTTAAAGTTATATCAGCTGTCTTGAAATTTTCACCCCAGCAAACACAAGTGGCTCTTGAAAAGGAACATCAAAGGCGATCTTTGGTAAGCTTTTTATATTTATAATTGTAGTATATATTTGGCTCAGTTAATATTTCACTGAAATGTATAAAATAAATTGATTCGACTATAAAGGTTTTTCTCAAAAAGTTATTGCATTTTTTGAGACTGAATTTCATATATTTAAATCTTTATGTAATGTTAATTGTTATATCGAATTTGTTTTCGAAATGTGAAGATAAGTAAATTTTATGACCCAAATAGAACGATGTACAAATTTCTTTATATATATATATGAATGTGAAATTCTTTTATAGTGAACTATCCAGTAATATGAACACAAGTATGAACGCTCTGGACAGTGAACAAAACTTAACGCCCTAAATAGTGAACAGCGTGAAAAACTTTACGTATAATTGGGCAATCTTCCTCTTACTAATAAAATTGGAACCAGTTTTATTTGAAATCATTGTATTTTATAATTCAAAGTATTTATATTGTAGGTAATATACTTCCGATATTTTAATGAATTGATTTGTTATTTTTTTTACTATAAATAAAAGTAACATATTTGGAATGAGTTATATAAATACATATGCATAAGCTGTTTTAATATTTAGGGTTCAATATTTTTTAGGCTTGCGATTGAAAAGAAAACATAGTTTACCACTAAATATTTTCACAATCGAAATCGGGAACAAATTCGATATAATGAATAAATATCCTCCATTTTATCGAGGCTGCTTAGTAATTACAAAATTTGAGAAACCAGTTTTCACTAATTAACAACACGCACGTAAAAAATAGTTAAAGGGAAAATAAATTTTAGAGTATATTCATAAATGTATCATTGGCATGTGATGTCCACAGCTGATTATTTTAATGATTTTTGACTCTAGCAGTAGACTTTTCGGAAATGAATCCCTGCTCTACATCTGATGTATATACGTGAAAACTGATGCTGATGCCTCCTCCTTCATTTTCTTAGTATTTAGCCTTATTGATACATTTATTATTTAATTCTTTTCAGATAAATAAAATTCTATAGCACGAAAATGAAAAGAGTTACTACATTTGGTAGCAATAGTTTATAACATACAAGTTACAATTTATACTACTTAAATAAACATATTAATGTTTAACAATTAATAGCAATAAGTTAAAATTAAATAACAATTAGTAAGTTATGTTATATATCACATAAAGTACCTTTTTTCGAGAAACAAAAAAAAAATGGACACTGTATTTGTATTATGCGGGTTTTTACTTGCAAAAAGTTAAAAATTAACCGAAATAAATCTAAATTTTATACAAAAATAGATGGAAAAATATTTAAGCATATTCCATAAACAATTATAACATACTTATGATATATTGTAAAAATTATCAAATAAATATTGCATTTGGTTTTATGAAAAGAAGACATAAACATATTTATTAAATAAGAGTATCACTTATGTAAATATTTTTATTTTTTTTTTAGCAGACCGGTATTTCTCACACAATTGCTTTACAGTTGCCCACTATTTATTTTTTTATTTTTATATAGAACATAATATTTATTTTATTTAATGTGCAATGTTTTTCTTAGAAACAAAGTTATTTCTCTTCTAAATTTCAGCATGCCATAAATGTTTGTTTAAAGATTTTTTATCTTTATTGAAAATTATTCAGGATATTGTCCTAATTAATTTGTAAACAGTTTATTGTTTCTCGTTGGCTTAATTGTGTAAATACCTGCATTTTATTGGCACTATCCAAACTATCAGTACACTTTAGCCAAATCATGTTTGGAAAACATTAAAACTCATGTACTTCTACAAAAATTAACAAATATGATATGAGAATTCTATACAATTCAAACATGGTGGTTTACAAAACATATAAAGTTTGGAAAAGCTTTAATACAAACACAACACAAGAAACAATTATAATTGACTTGGATCTTTTTATTTTTCTTACACCTTTAGAAAATTAATCGCCCTTCCGGTGATAATGAATGTAAATAATTATAGGACAAAACGAAAAATAAAATTTTCTTCTAAATTAATATTTTATTGTTTGTTGTTGGCCTAGCTAGGTATATGCCTGCATTTCATTGGCGCTAACCAAATCATCAGTATTCAACCTCGTATACTTATGCCATAGACTACAAATACTATATGAGAACTCAAACAGATCTCAATCATATTTTTCTATTTGTAATCAACAAAAAAACAAAAAACAAAAGTATAATAGCTTTAGAAAGCTTTTGTACAATCACAACACAACAAATTGACTTTATTTGGTTAGCGCCAATGAAACGACAACAAACAATAAAATATTAAAATAGTTATTTTGGAGAATATCTCGAATAACAAATTTTATAAAATATTTTCTTCTAAAACTTACATATACATATGTATGTATGTATATTTTTTAATTCATAAATCGGAAAATATGATTGAATTCTCATACAATATTTGTAGATTTTTATATATGTATGTATGTAAGTATATAAGTTTGAATGCTTTACCAATATGATTCGGCTAAAGTGCACTGCTGATTTCGTTAGCGTAAATGGAATGCAGGCATACAACAAAGTCAACAACAAAATATACCCTACGTGTATACAAGTAAAATAAAATATGTAAAATATGAACATTTAGAAAGTAAAAATAGCAATATATATACTTGATATGTTAAAAAATAAATCATTAGAAAATTATAATGGACTTTTTTATATTGAATGAAATTTAAAAATACCTGTACATAGCATATGCGAATTTGGTGTGCTTGAAAAGATGTCAAGTTCATATAAAATATTTTTTAATGCAAAAAACAACAAACAATAAAAGAAAATAAAGATAAATTCAATAAGTCTGTTTTATCATATTTACATATATTTGCAGATAACTTTTGGAATGTATAAAAGAAAAATTATGCCCCTTATTGATAATATTAAATACCAAGGTTTTAATTCTAATGCTCTAATGAAATTTATTAATTTATTAAGATAGTATTCACTCCAGATTAATGTTTATTCATTAAGTATTACACACGATGCAATGTTTCAAAGTGGACAAGGAAAATTTGGGTTTAATTCTAACCTACACAAGAGAGCATAACTAGGCGAACTTCGCCTCGCCCCAATTTTAACCCTTCAGACAAACTTTCTATTTTTTTATTTGAAAAGCCATTAAGGAATAATTTCATACAAAAACTCGATTTTTCCAATTTTCCGACTTTTCCGAAGGGATTTTCTTCCATAAAAACCTTCTCCTCGAAAATACGAACAACTGACAAAAAGTTTTACAGAAATCGGCCAAGCCGTTCTCATTTTATGAATTACTAGCGGACCAGGCGAACTTCGCCTCGCCCCAATTTTAAGCCTTCAGACAAACTTTCTATTTTTTCATTTAAAAAGCCATTAAGGAATAATTTCAAACAAAATTTCATACAAAAACTCGATTTTCGATTTTTCAAATTTTCCGACTGTTCCGGAGGGATTTTCCAAACCTTCTCCTCAAAAATACGACAACTGACAAAAAGTTTTACAGAAATCGGCCAAGCCGTTCTCATTTTATGAATTATTGGATTTTGCCACGCCCCTCCGCCCACAGACCGAAAATAAAAAATCGGACAGTGTCACCCGCCCGAATATTCTGAAGGTTTCCTGAAAATTTCGTCAAAATCGGCCCAGCCGTTTTGAAGCCATTACATTACATACATACATACATACATACACACATCCTATTTTATATATATATAGATATATATATTAATTTATTATCCGTACACGGTATGCCGCGCTACACGATTGTTGTGTATTTTTAGAAAAATTATTTATTATTAAGTATGCCGGTCTCTCCCTCGCTTTCCGCCAAAATTTGGTTTGCAACTGTACTTTATTCTAATAGCAACTCAAATTAAATTTAGATAGTCGAACTATTGTAGTTGTGTAGATACAGGGAAGTAAAACATAGCTTCTTATGGATGTTACAATGTCCCCCTTGTCAAGATTATAATTTATCCAATATTAAATATTAAAAAAAATTGGTCTCGTAGCTTGGCTTTCTATAAGGGATAAACAACCAAATAAACAAAAACATATTCACTTTTAATATCTATTTTATATTATTAAATACTCATCACATGAAAAAATTAAACTAATTAAAGAGTTCAAATTATGATCATGTCATACGTATTTCATCATGGGCGGCATCATCCGTATCAGGAAGAAGTAGTATAATAGTATCTGATGAAAAAGGCTTTTTTATCTTTCGTGTATTTTGTGTATTGCAGCTTAAAAAAGGGTCACTGCTTAAAAATAACCTATTTAGAACATCATTTCCATGTTATCTTTCAAAGTTGCAAAACTCTTATAAGAATTCTACGCAATAATCCATATATGTATGAGCATTTTCCCCTTACTTAGTTAACAACCTGATACTTGGGTGCATTTTTTATATACCTACACCGTTTTTAAATGTAATTTTGATTTGTAACGCTTTTAAATTAGGTATGTAGTACATATCTAAAGTGTCCTGGAGACGATCAAGTCTTATATAGACCGCAGGTATACAAAAACAGTTTAATAAGTGTGTATGCGTGTGGTTGGCTTATAATTATTCCTGATAAGACAGTTAGTAAATTTGAATTTATGAACTAAGAACTGAATTTTAAGAAATTCCTTTTTTAAGGGCGGGTAATCCATCACATTGGTAGTTGTTAAAAGTGATTTAAATAATATTTCACATCAATAATTCGAAAAACACAAAAATTTATGACGACAATAAAGTATAAGAGAAAGTGCCTTATGAGCAAAAATAGAAAAAAAGAAAATTTTCAAAAAATCACCAAAAATAATGGCGCAAACTTGCGCAAATTTTTTTCTTTTTTCTTAAATTAGAGATCTCATATATTATTGTGGTATATAACATTATTTGTAGAACAGCTAAACTCACTTTCAAAAAACTTTTCCTTTTTTTGGTAAGAATTTATATAAGGACCTTATTTCAAAAACTAAATTGAGCGATTGTGAAGTTAATGAAATAGTGTCTAACTGCATCAATTTTTATTTATAATTGTGTAGCCAAATTCTAAAAAGATTTAATTTTGAAAGTAATTTAAAATGTTTGAAAATAATTAAACCTAGCAATGTAATGTATGATAAAAATAATTCAATTTTTCAGCTAATTAATTAGTTTTCTAGTTTTATCAGTGAAAATGAAATGCAATATTTAGATTCAGTATTTCGAGAATTGAGACTTTTAGACTTTAAATCAATGTTTGAAACTATTGATATTAAACTTTGTGATTTTTGGGAAAAAAATTCTGAAATAATACGAAGTGAAGCTTTTCCTATTTTATCAAAATTTATTTAAAACAATATAACTTTACCTCATTCTTCAGCCAATGTAGAGAGAATCTTCAGTCAAGTCAACTTAAATAAAAAAAAATTTTTAGTTTTGATTTCAGTGTTATTATGCGAACGAAAAAAACATTCTTAAATATAATAAGTTTGATTGATTTATGTTTTTTGCTCTATTGTTTTTTAATAATAATAAAAAATTGTTTAAAAATTACATTTTTACAAGTTGCCCGATTTTTTTGACGATTTTCAAACACGAAAAAGACGATTTATTTATTTTTTCTCAGCAAATTGACGATTTTTTCAAAAATTTTTCTGGCAGCGCTGATTGTGCTTGTTTCTTATAAAGGCCGTGTCAGATAAAACTTTGTAGCGTTGCGTGACGTTTTTAACTTTGACAGAAAAGCGTAACGCAAAGGTGTATGACACAATGAAAACTTTGACACAACGCGCGCAACGTGTGTTTACCAAAAAGGTGGTTATGAATTTTCTAATTATTTTTTATTATAAAAATGAAAGTCAAAATATTATGTGCTTTTGTGTGTTTATTTTGTTATCAACTATTGTAGTTTATTGAAAATACACCACTATACAGTACAATGTTTTTGTTTTTTAGATTTTCAAATACATACATACATACATATTCATATAAAAAGGTAAAATCTTACTAATAATAGGCTGCCACTGATTATTATAATCTTATGCTATATACTTATATACAGCATGCAAAAACATAGGTACTATTTTATAAATTAGTTAAAAAACAAGATCATATTCTTCAACAGGAAATAAATTTTAAAAATAAAAAATTAGTATTTTTCATATCACACCACATTTTCATATCATATTCTAACATACATACATACATACATACATAACTTTGATTGTCAAAGCACGCAAAAAGTTGAGAGTTGCCGAACTTTTTGCGTCACGCTGCGTTAAAAGTGTTTTATGTGGCATGTTTCGTATAAGTATGTATATTTCAACTTAAATGTCAAAGCGAAGCTGTAACGCAACACGAAGCAAAAGTTTTATGTGACATGGCCTTAAGAGAACAGCCATTTGCTTTTTTAAGACAAGAGTACAATAAAACAAATAAACGAAAAAAAGAGGATGTACTTAATTACCTGCTTTTTGTACTTTTGCAAAAGCCTACAAGGTACATAAAAAGTCGGCAACGCGTCTAAAGGCTCCGTTAGCCAACTGTAGAAATCGTACATATAAATGTAAAGTAAATGTATCGTAGTTGTAAATGTTGATGTGCTTATAGAACGCTTAAAACCGTGTCATGTGTTTCGAATTAGTGATGGTAGTTTAGTGTGTTTGCATGATTTCTGGGTTTGTAGAAAAAGTACCCGAATTAAATGAAGGGTACCAAACATTTTTGTTAATTATTAAATTGTTATAAATTTGGTATTTCTATCAATAAGGTGGTTATGAATTTTGCTAATTATTTTTTATTATAAAAATGAAAGTCAAAATATTATTTGCTTTTGCGTGTTTGTTATCACCTATTGTAGTTTATTGAAAATACACCACTATACCATATAAAGCTTTTTATTCTCATCAATTCATTTGTTTTTTGGATTTTCAAATACATATTCATATAAAAGCGTAAAATCTTATTAATAATAGGCTGCCACTGATTTTTTACAATAATGCAAATAGGTACTATTTTATAAATTAGTTAAAAAAAACAAGCTCATATTCTTCAACAGGAAATAAATTTTAAAAATAAAAAATAAGTATTTTTCATATCACATCACATTTTCATATTCTAACATAACTTTGATTGTCAAAGCACGCAAAAGGATGAGATGTTTCGTATAAGTATGTACATTTCATCTTAAATGTCAAAGCGAAGCTGTAACGCAACGCAAAGCAAAAGTTGTATCTGACATGGCCTTAAAGGTAGAATTAGCCAGCCCTAAATGTAGAAATGTAAATGTAGATTTATCAGCTGATTGTTTCTATTATACGAAAAGCAATGCAAATGCTTACCCGACGGCAATGAAATGTAACTGTAACGTCTCAACCTGTTGAAAATAGAATTTCACGTAACGTCGTACGTGACAGATGTAGCCAGTGTTGGTAAATACAAAAGTAAACGAAAATGTGGCACGAAAACCCTTTTTTAGTAATTTTTGGGGTTTTTGATATTTTAAGCTTTTAAATTGTGAATCTTCTTTGAATATAAAAAATATTTTATAAATTTAGTTGTTTGTGTCAATTGTTCTTTAATGAAAAGTAACAAGATATTTTTATAATAGTTTGTGTGCATTTGATGCAAATTTTTTTTATATAACCAACAATCTAGGGATTTATTTTTTTAATAAGGATTTTTGAAGTTTGTTTTTTTAGTAAAAATTAAAATAGCGTTGCCAGACAAGGAAAAAGAAAAAAATATTCCTGGAATTTTTTTACACAAATGTGTAATGAAGTGTATTATAGTATACTAGTAATAATAAATAAATGTGTAATGATATTACATTATATGATGTACATAAATATGTATGTAGGTATTTGTTGACTTTGTGGAAAACATTTTAACGATTTTATTGTTATATTTTTTTTTTGCAGTGCAAATTTACTACAACACAATAAAAAATTTTGGATTAATTTTACATATTTGAACAGCTGGACAGTATTAAAAGTATCCAATTCAAAAAAATAGTGCAATTTAGTCGAGAACAGTATTCCAAATAATAAAAAAATTCATTTTCTTGGGGTACAATGTATTTTGGAGATAAAACTAATTCATTTGCAATTAATTATGTTTAATTTAATTCCGAAATAGTCTATAGTGTAAACCGTCAAGTTTTAAAATTAAACCTTAACATTTTACCGTGCAAGTATTGCACAAAAAAACTTCTGGTACTTAAAAAAAAACAAATATTAAAAGTTTCAAAAGTATACTTCATTTACTTTTACTTTTGTGGAACTTATCTGATTGCAACGAATTTCCGAACGTTCAAAAGATTTAATGTTCACTCATTACGAAATAAAAAATAGAGCTCGAATCGTAATATCCGTGAACGTACAACTCGTTTGTTTTCGTGTGATTGCCGATCCGTTCACGCATGTCACGAATCCATACCAGATTGACTCAGCTTTACAACGTAGTTAAGTTATAGTTTTTTCATCTTTTTATTTAAACATGTGTTTCTTTTTTGCTTTAAATGAGTATTTAAAAATCTTATTCTGAAAAATATTCTGCCCAAAAAAAATTTTTGTACAACAGTTTTATCTAAGTTAGAGGTTCCTAACTGTAATAAATTCGCAATATAATTCTTATTAATTGATAAAGCAATTGTATTAAAGCTTAAAAAAACTGAATTTAAATATTATAAGGATTTCAAAAATTCTGAATTTGGCTTGTATATTTATTTCACTTTTTTTCTTTGTTTATTGTTTGTCACAATTTCAATGTTAATTTTTAAACACAATTTGAAATAAAACGAAAAAAGGATATATAAATAACTAATACGGTAGCACAATTTTATAGAAAATGTCACAATCCTTATTCATGTCAGATGGTGAATGTCAAGGCAAAATTGAGAGAGTGGATGTACTTTCTATTTTTTATACCATGCGTACAACCTTTAGTACGTTCACAATAAAAAAGTATAACAACAGTTATAACAAAGATTGTAATATAAATAATTATGATATAAATAACTATGTAAATATAAAAAATAAAGATGTTCAAAATTATGATATCATACTTTGAATTATTATATGTATATATGTAAATGCATGTGTAAAACTTATTTTTTAAACTTTATTAATAGAAATACCAAAGTTATAACAATTTAATAATTAACAAAAATGTTTGGTACCCTTCATATAATTCGGGTACTTTTTCTACAAACCCACAAATCATGCAAACACACTGAACTATCATCACTAATTCGAAACACATGACACGGTTTTAGGCGTTCTATAAGCACATCAACATTTACGATACATTCACGTTACATTTACATGTACGATTTCTACAGTTGGCTAACGGAGCCTTAAGTAAAGACACCTTGATTTTAACGTTAGCTTCGTCAGACCACAACAACTTCAACATAAAACATTCGCTAAGCAACGTTCAACGGACAAAGACGTTTCAAATTCTGTATTCGGGTTGCAAGCTATTTAACGCGTGTGTTTTTGTGTGAGTTTATTGAGAACGGGAGTGTACTTGGCTAAAAGTATGAGTAACGGTCGAGTGAGTGTGTTTGTAAAGAGAATTTTTACAAACTTGGCCTAAAGTAGAGAATTTACAAAAGTAAAAAATACAAGCGAAGAAAAAAGTAAAGTCGAATCTTCAGAAAAAGAGAAAAGGCTAAAATTAGTAAGCCTCAGTGATCTGCGTTTCTTTTTTGTACTTTACATTTCTTCTATTCTTTTAAATTTGTGGAGATCAATCGGATCGTTTTTTTTTTCGAAAACGCAAAGCAACAAGCAATTAAATATTGTAGAAGTACTAGTTTGAAATTGACACTCAAAGAAGCAGCAAAACTTAAAAGAAAAACGAGAAGAAAAATATTAAACCTTAAAATTATTAAGCGATTCTTAAACGACGCAAACGAACAAATCTCCCAAGTTTAGGGTGTGGTGAGCTTAAATAAATAAATAGTCAATTGCATAAAAATAAAGTTTTCTAAAAGTTAAATGAATTAATTTTTATACAATTAAAAACAAATACGCAAAAATGTCTACGAGTAGAAGGAATTTGTTTTATTCACAAATTAACATCACACAAATTTTCACATATTTTGTTGTATTGATGGCGACGTTGGCGCTAAGGAGCACGCATGCTCAAAGAACGCCAACAATTTCCTACATAACTCAAGAGCAGATCAAGGATATTGGAGGCACAGTAGAGTTTGACTGTTCTGTTCAATATGCCAAGGAATATTCAGTTATCTGGACAAAAACCGATGGCGATTCAGTATTTTTATCTACTGGTTCCACACTGGTCATAAAAGATTCTCGCTTCTCATTGCGCTATGATCCCAACTCGTCAACCTATAAACTACAGATAAAAGATATCCAAGAGACTGACGCTGGTACCTACACCTGTCAAGTGGTCATTTCGGTAGTTCACAAAGTAACGGCGGACGTAAAATTATCGGTAAGACGTCCCCCGGTGATTTCTGATAACTCAACCCAATCTTTGGTAGCAAGCGAAGGCAGCGAAGTTCAAATGGAATGTTATGCCAGTGGTTATCCAACACCCTCAATTACTTGGCGTCGGGAAAATAATGCTATTTTGCCCACTGGTGAGTAAAATAATGAGAAAGTTCATAGAGTTATTGCGAGAATATATTATAAGAAGAGAAACTAAATGTGGGAAAATAGTATGCGCCTAAAGGTGAATTCACCCATTCGTTCTGAACGAAATTTTTGTTGTTGTTCCACATTAAATTTACTCTCTTTCTCAAAATAGAGACGTCAAACTACATATAAAAAAAATCGTTCGGAACATTCAGAACGAATGGGTGAATTCACCTTAATAATCAATAAACACTGGGGCTATTTCAGCGGTTTTAAAGTGCGAGGAAAGATTTACATATAAAGTCAGCATCCTAAATTTATTTTTCCTAAAATTCTGGTTTATAAAAGACAGGTGGTATTCCTTCAATGAAACATAGTTATATTACAAAAACTCTAACTTAGCAAACTGCTAATTTAGCTTTCAACTTAGCTTAACTTCAGACAAAATTGTTTTTTTTATCTACATATAAAGGAACACTTCTTCCTCAGCAACTTAAAATTTTTTATTTTTTTTAATATACATATGATCTATTATGCTTAAAGGCCATGTCGATACTTTTTGTTATAATTTAGAAATAGTTCATTTTATGAGATATGACTAAGTTTTATTAGAAATGTATGTATGTATATATGCATGTACTCATTAAAAAAAGAGATTCCAAAAAAATTTCTTTGTCAATGCAGAATTTTCTCTCTTCTGATTCCTATTCACCGATTTAGAAGATTCCTCCAATATGTTTAGAAAATTAATTTTTTACGAAGAAAACAATTTTATACTAAATTGGAATTGATCATTTCCTCTAAAGATATATTTCACATCTGGAAAGGGTGCAAACTTGCGATTTCCTTTTCCTTATGTGAGAGTAATTGTATCAATTATTGACTGCAGAAAATTAATGTTTTCATGTAGATTTTAAGTATTAAAAAAATAGTTTCAAAAGAGTTTTACAGAAGAAGTAATTCAGATTTTCAATTAAAATTTTGTCACTGCTGCACTCGAGAATGACTTCCATTTTTCATTGGTATATAGTACATTAAGTAAGTTAACCGTTTGTTTTTATTCGTCAATATTAATATTGTATTGTTCAAAGTAATGCCACGCACTGGTGCAAATGATTTTTTCAAGCATAGCAGTATTTATCTTCCCAATTGTTGCATGTATCTCTTTATTTTTGTGAATAGGAAAAATAACGGAGGTTCAATTCCGTTTAGTTTTAGGCCAAAAAAATCATCCATAACCGACTATTTTTCTGATCAAAATTAAACACTTTCAGAACAAAACAATTTTATGAAAATTATTTGATCCCCTTTTTTCCACAGCAGAAAATTATCTAAGCTCTTCTACCTTTATGCATGTAATAAATAAATAATGATTTTTATAGTTTAAATTGTTGTGGCAATTTCATTTAAAAATGGGGAACACATTTTACATGTTACCGACACTCTTTCAGTGACATACCTTTTCCAAGCTCACGTTAGAACAAAAATAGCTGCTTGAAATATTTAATTTAAAATGAAATATTTAATTTAATAATATAATTGATAAGGACCCGAATCAACGCGAACTAATAAGAAGATTGCCTCATCAAGGCAAAAATAAACAACAACCTTACAAATGTCAAAATTGTTTTGTAAAGAAAGTGGAGAAAATAAAATAATTAATAAGTATACACCTGATACTTTTTTACTCGATAGAAACGTTCCCAAAGAATTCGTAAAAACCACGTTAATACGAGAATCAGATATAATTTTAGAAATTATTTATTATTAATTTGGAAATAACATAAATTGATAAGCTTGTCGATGAAAGGAAATCTGAAGAAATTTGACATTAGTCAGTTAGAAACGAACGAATTTATCACCTGAGCTCTTGAGGTGAATTCGCCTTACAACATGCATTTTGTTTTTAGGAAATATCGGACATAAGTACATACATATATTATTTTGTAAAAATATGAAAAGCAGACAGAAAAAAAGGAATAAGGAAATACATGATTTTACATGATAGATATGTTTTCTTAAATAACTCATGTAAACATTTTGTGTAAAAAGAGAATTATGTGTGCTTTTATTATTATTTATTTGCAAATGACAAAAATTTATAATTTTGTTGATAAAAGAAAACCATAAAGAAAAAAACATTTTAACGAAAGTAAAATAAAACAAACACCTTATTTGTATAACAACAGTCAGTCTACAAATTATTTTTCAATAAGAACTCATTTAAGTAAGAAATATGCCTTGATATTAACAACACTAGAAAAAGTATTGTATTTTACTAAACATTTTAAGTTGAGTCACTCACCCTCACAAACAACAAATATCATCTGGATAAGAGAAATAAAAATACTCTAATATATTTTACTCATATCACTTTTACAATTCCCTCTAAACCAGTTTTTGCACAGTAAACTTGGCATAAGCCAGAGACGATAAATTATACTCTCAAAATAGTACTAACATGAAAATAAAATTTGACTTTTTGTAACCATTTGTACATAAATGAAAACAGGTTCCCATCAAAAAGCTTAATATATATGCACATATGTATGTATGCACATACAATAAAAAAATGGCTGTCTTATTTTTTCACACTCTTGTTATTCATTACAATTGAAATTAGAAACTAAATTATTAAAAAAATTATACATATGTATGTAGTGGAATGGCAAGAGTTCGAGTTGTTAATTTTTATTGAATGTCGAAATTTTTGTAGAAAAAAAGTACCGTGAAATGAATTTTGAAGCGCTTCAGTATATGTTTATATGAAAATAATGGAATTTTCATTAAAAAAAAAAATTTTGCGATAATGGTGAACCCATTTTACACGTTAAGCTCTAAACACATAGACGACAGCAAGCAGCAATATGTCAAAAATAAAATCCATGTATATAAATGAAAACGATTATTTTAACGGCAGCACAGCAGCACGACTGCACAACAGCATTTGCTGCTGCTGCCAATTTAGGCTATTTTCTATTTTGACGGGCAGCACTAAACAAATATAGTGTTGCCACTATATATATAAATTGGATAAATAAAATCAAAAACTTTTTTTTAATATTAAACATAAAAGAACATTACAAAAACACAATAAAGAAATAAATTTATGTGTTTTTATAGTTTTTCGTGATATTATTACATTTTTTATCAATAACTTTAATTTTATTCATTATAAAATATATATCCCTGAAATTTGTATTGCTAAAATACACATCAGCTGACTATTATGCTGTTGCTGTCTTCAAAATAATTATGAAGCTGACTTCAGAGCAGCATTTGAAGTTGGCAGCATTTGAAGCCGTGAAGTCGTGAAGTCTGCTGTCGTCTATGTGTTTAATGCATTACAGACAACCTCGCAATGTGCTGCCTTTTTCATGCTCACAATAGAACAACAATATTTGCTTGAGGTGGCAACATAAAATAATACTCCAGGAAATAACTCCCCAAACAAAAAATTATAGCTTGTTTCCACGACAATTTGAATCTCCTGTTTCGTTTTCTGAAGCATGTTTATGAATCATGTGTTTACACAACTCATCTATCTGCTTCGATTTCTTTCCATTGATTCTTTACATTGTTTTTTTTTTAACTTTTATCAAATTTAAATAAATTAACTTTTCACTCAATTCAAATTTATTATTACGTCTAGGAAACACACACAAAAAAATATGTAATTATATTTTTTAACTTTTCACTTTTAAATTTGTCTTGTTTACAAAAATATTTAATTTTGACAACTAGTGCAGATAAACTTACGATAAAAATTAGAGAAGAGAGGATTTTTTCTTGATTCGCAAGTAGATTCAATATGAATCTACCTGCTTCGCTCTCAAAATTTTGTATGGCGAAGCAAGTTGATTCGCTCATGATTATGGTGTGAAGCAAGAATAGAGAGCGAAAGAGGTGCCGTGGAAACATGCTATTATAGCAAAACTCCAAAGAAAAACAATAGGGATAAAACAAATATTTCTAAAGGTGTTGGCACGTGTATGTGAATGGTTATATCATAAAATTTTAAGACCTCAACTTTTATAAAATATTGATATGATGTTAAGTTTGCTGAATTTGAGCGATGGCCTAGATTATTTTACATTTTAAGGCATCGGGCACTGTGGCTGATTGGCATAGACTTGTGACTTAAGAAAATACCCTCAGAAAAAGTATAGCCCTGGTAATCGCGCGATATTGTTGATCTATCAGCTCACGTTCCTGTCGACCGAATTCATATTTTTCGATTACATAAGTATGTACATACATCAGCAATAAATCAGCTACCTTAACTTCCTCTGCACACTTGCAAAGAAAATGGCGATGATACGTCCACATTACCAAACTGTCAACATCGATTGGTTTTTTTTTATTTTTTTATTTTTATAGTCGTCTCAACCAGTTCAATAAACAATCAATCAGCTAACAGTTGTAATTCAAAGGAATGCCAGATCGGTATAAGAAAATGCCAGTGCCTATGGAAATGTTTACAAATTAAAAATAATATTGTAAATTTTCAGTCGCTAAGTTGTTCTGGGGAACAGCTCTCACGTCATCGAGATCAGTTTTGTGTATGTTGTTTGGTCAAGTGCTTTGCTTCTCGGAATTGTTAATGAATCGCTACGACTAACTGCACCCAGCTAACTTTATTGTGGAATTTTTGTGCGTTCATCTTCAGGGATATTTGATATATACTGGTGGAGACCATAACTGCTTTCGGTGTGGACAGAGTTGCAAAAGATTCACGTCAGTACCTGCCCGAAGGCCCAACCTGACGGTGCACTATTGCACAAGGGTGAATAAAGCACGTTCACCACCGCCCCAGTAGCCCCCGCCAAGGGCACATGACGGAGCGCCAACTAACATGTGCCCCTGACAGGGACAACATGGTAGCAAGTTCCGTACAGGCTGCTGGACCATGTACAGACACCTTGCTAAGATGCTTGGAGCTATCTAACCTCCTACTACCCAAATGGCACGGCAGTGGAACTTTTACCCCAATCTGACCTGAAGCTTCACCTACCGTAACCATTAGAGCAGCTCTGTCGAATAGCAACAGCACCTAGAGATATATGGCCTGAAGAGAACATCCACATCATGCCACTAGCCCATGATTGAAGACACACTCATCCAGCCCATACCTCTCCCCGCGTATCTTTGGGTTTTAACCACAGCCACCACGTGATCCCCGAAGGGGCCTCACCAATAACCAGTCTAGGACACGTCCTAGGGGCTACTGGTTCCCGTGGCACCAGATAGGACTCTGGTCAGCCGCGTGTTAAAAGCACCTCTGATTTTAGGTTCCTTGCACACCTGAGGCATCGGTAACACCTCTACCCAGACTAGCGTAGCAAGCTACTTCCTTAATTACTTATATGCACGCCCGTTACCCTGGTATTCAGGGATTGGGTAGTAACATATTAAGTTTTAGGGCAATTGGCCAAAGGTCAAGGTCTGGAAAGACCAACTACCCCTCCGGACGAGCGAGCGAACCCGCTTTTACCTTTAGTTTACTTGCATGCGCGCCCGTTGCCCTGTTGTTTCAGGGATTGGGTAGCAACATACAAGTTTTTAGGGGTTATCAGCAAAAAGGCCTAGGTCCGGAAACCTGATAACCCTATACCCCAGGAGGTTCAACACCAAGCCACCAAGACAGGATGAATTGACCGCGCCCCCTGGGGGGCTTTCGGTGTGGACATTTGAAATTCTACTTCCTGTGCGACGCACACAGGGGTATTTGATCATCAAAGCGGAGATTAATTGAAAAATAAAAATTGGGATATCCGATTAATGTTTTATACCCGATTATTGTAGACAAAATTCTCCATCACTAGGCAAAAGAATCGATAACATATGTTGCTTAATTCAATTTTTGCTTTGTCTCAAAGTTCGTAATTTTTTTCGATTTTTTCGCGTGTTTACAAAAAGTGAATTTTTTGTATTTTCAAGTGCCAGTTTTTCTATTTTTGCCATAAAAAAGCCTAATATTATTATGGATCCTTCAAGTTCAGGTAATTTCGAACAAAAAAGCAATTGCCGGTCGACATTTACCTGTTAGAACTAATTTTAATCATTTATGGAAAAAAGGTCTAAATTTTAGCCATTCTTGAGAAGTATGTAAAGTTTTAAAGTGGTACCGGTCAACTTCGTGTTCTGAAATTGATATATTTTTAAAGCTTTGAAACTGTACTAATATAACAAACAAAAACATTTTGCGCGTTTTTGCGCCAATTCGATTTTTAACAAATTTTGTAAAAAAAACCCATGTCGTCCAAAGTGAGAGAAGAACCGTGGCTGTAGTTTCTGTTTTGTTTTCGCTTTCGTTATCATCATCATATATTGTTGTTATTGTTATTTAAATTTGTTTATTGCAATATTAGTATGCATTCTACCCAAAAATAATATGTGTGTTCTGTTCATTGTGTTGTTTGGTTTATTTAAAGTGTAGGGTAAGTTTATTTTGTCTTCGCGCTCGTGTTCTTAGACAATTTTGTATAACTTAATTTAAATAACAGATAATATGTATAAAATAAGTGTGTAGTGTTACTTTACATTAACTATTATATCTATTTTATATGAATACAATTCGATGCGAGTGGTCGTGGTGGTATATTTCGGGTTACAACAATAACAACGTCAATGACGTGCTGCTATTTTTTTTTAAGTGTTAATATATATAATGTATTGTTCCTCTTCGTTATTTTGGTAATTGATGCAAGAAATATCACGCGAAGATTCTGAATACAGTTTTTATATTTTAGGAATAAACTCAAAAAGATTGATTTCTCGGCGAATACTTTACAGTATTATTAAAAATGCTGAGGCTTTGCAATTAATGGAGAAGTTGAATATATTGAAGCAAGAATTGATAAGACAAACGAATCCAGAGGATATGGAAGACTTTAATTTGAATTTTTCTCATTTTGTTTGCGATTTTAAGGATCGATGGGCAAAATCAAATAGACATGAGGAGCGATTTTTGAGAAAAAATCAAAATTGGTTAGATCCTTCAATAGCCTTGGTGACTAAAACAACTAAAAGAGGTCGCAAAGAAATTGATTTCGAGGAGTAAATTTGTTTGTAACAAAGGGGGCGTGGCACCGCCCTAATCCACCTTGACTGTAATTCATACAGTACGATTAACATATATACCAAATCTCATCTTCCTACCTCTGATAGTTCATGAGATATAACCGTTCTAATTTTTAGGTTATATGGGCGGTGCCACGCCTCTTTATCCAGTCACAACCAAGTATAGCCAAGTACTATTACACGGTCAACAGTACCACATTGGGAATGTTTCATGACAATCGGTCTATTATTATGGCCTGCAGAGCGATTTTTAATAAGGGGGAGTGGCACCGCCCACTTTTCCAAAAATTTTTTATCATATGTCACTCAGGGATAACGTATCATTCTTATAGTGAAAGAATTTTTCAAATCGGATAAGTAGTTTAATTGATCTCCGTTTTGGGGGTCCAATACCCCACTGTGCGACGGTGTAGGTCGATCGAAGGAAGCACCTTTGGAGTTGGCATATTATTAACATTTTTATTCCGCCAACCATTATTAAAATAAAAAAAACAATATTGTAACTACTTTCGAAAAGTTGTATCGTTTGCACAAACCTTTCGTTGAAATATTATTTGTTATACATAGTTACATAATGCACACATACATACATACGTACATATATAGTACTATTACAAAAATATTTTCCCTTCTTGAACAATAGGCTAACAGGTGTAAATGCTAGTCTTTTTTTTTGTTATTTGCAGAGAAATAATCTTACAATTGTAGACTGTTTCCTTTACAACTGTTTTATTATTCTTTTTGTTTCTTCTTCTTCTATTTATTATATTATAACACAGGTAATAAGATAATACTTTTGTTGGGAAGGTTACTAAAACGTGTTACCTTCCCTAGCAAAAGTTAATTAAGGAATTTTTATTTACTCATCCTTTTACAGGATATTTACCTACGGATTAAGAAACATTCTTTCATTAATTTTAATTAAATTTTGAAATTAATGACATGGCAAAATACACCTGCTTAAATATTTTTTTTCTAATTTTCAAAATCAAAGAACTTGTAGTAAATTTATTCCAAATTAAATTTTGCTTCAACCCACTTTATATCAACCATATTTTTTAAGTTTAAAGTCAATTTTTTACACCTTTTGCCATCTCACACAAAACAATGGCTTCCTATCATTGTCATTTTCACTGCATTACTCATATGTACGTCTTGAGACTTTTCCGCAAAAATAAGGTACAGCATAAACTTGCTGTTAAAGGACACCTTAAGTACGCTCTTGCAAAGTCCCCAGGCACTAAGAGTATGCATGTGCTTTATTTTTATTCTAATGAATTGAACCGACTTAAGTTACAAGCCATCTTAATATTCTTAATACTTGTGTTAAGCACATAAATGTTAAAGCAAAATTTAAATTAAAGGAAAAAATTTTCTTGCAACTAATTCAAATATCTAAATAATCATAATCCAACAAAAGTAAAAAACAGCCCCAATTGCAATTAAACTAATTAAACTTAATAAAAAGAAAACCCTCATACATTCAACAAAATCCCCTGATACTTTAAGTCAAATACAAAGTAAAGTCTGTCACTTCGTAAGAATATATGGATATATCTCCAAAAATGACTTTACACTGATTATCTTAGCAATCAAATCAAATTCAAACAATAAAAACGATCAACAACCTTTAAAATATCTACAGGATTAACACTTAAATAAGTGTGGTGCTGTTGCTATTGCTGCTAAAAACCATCAAACCATTATCAACATCAAAACAAAACGAGAAACAGATAAAAAGCCGTTCAAACAAGTTTGTTTTTCTCAGACCATTATCATCGCAAGACACAAAGTGAAAACAGAAATAAAGTCAGTTACATACATCCTTTTTAATGGCAAAATTCACACTTTACATGCAACTTCTTTTATATTCTTAAAAACAAACAAATAATAAGAAATGAAAATTCATATATTGGATGGTGTCCACATGGAAGGAAGGATATGTTGTAATATAAACAAAAATAACAAAAGCAAAACCATCTTCCTCATCATAGCACATTTCTAACAAATTCTAAATGACGTCGATACGTTTGAGAATTCGACAACTTTAGCACGCGCAATTTGCTTCCGCATCTTGAAAATGTGTTCAAGCATTGAAAGCGGGTGGCGTTTGGGTATGTGGCCATTTTTATCCATATTCTGTAATCAAGGAAAATATAAAAACAACGAAGACAATGTCTACGTAGCGATAAAAAAAAGAAGAAAGAAGGGAACACACTATATGAAATACATTATTAGAACAGAGAATCCCAAACTTCTGTCTACATCACTGTTTTTTCTGTTGTATTGATTGTTAATACATAATAATAAAGATAATAATAATACAAATAAAAAAGAAAACAATATTTTCTTCATTCCGCCCCAATTTTTGTGTGTCTTTTACTAATAGATATATAAGTATGTTACAATTCGCAAATTATACATGGTTATTCTTGTCTTAACTTTTTATATCCTATATCTCGCAAATCTCTAAATAAACAATGATAACAACTGTTTTTTTTTTAGGAAGTGCCTTATTTACTTAAAATTATAAAAAACAATTTATCCTGTATCCAAAATTATAGCATAAATTTTTTTTAATATTGCTGCAGGGAATATTTTTAAATCGGACAGATAGTTCTACTTTGCAATAAATAATGACAAGAAAAAATTAATTGTTAACTGTAGGCAAAATTAGAACATTACGTGAATGAACAACGCTGTTTTTGTTGCACAATATCTATAAATTTAACTTATTTTCTCAAGCTTAATTTTATTTATTGATATTTAATTTTATTAATTGATATTTCGGTGCTCATTGAGAACCATGTTCAGGATATTTGTTTATTTTATATAAAAAAACTAGCACATATACTATTATGTTGAACAAACTCCAGGACTGAAAATTTCAATTTTCAAATTTGGACAAAATATGGTTGCAATATTGACTTCGCTTTGTAAACTGTGAAGAGAGTAATTGAAAAATTCTGGGAGACTGAAGCTGTTGATCACAATGGTCCTCCATTACACGAGTTTTGGTTAAGAATTGCGACATGCTAACAGAGATTTTTTTCTGCTTAAATTTTAATCGTGTTTATGTGAACGACTTGTGTTTTCAAGAAGACGGTGAGATACATATGCTGTACAAACGGTGGTGAACCAATTGCAATATGAGACATTTTCTGCTTTATTAATACGATTTAAAACCATTGGAATTTTCTATAAAAGCTTATTTGCAGCCAAGGATCATCGGTTTTATTTTAGGGGAATAGCGGATTTGTGGTTTGAGTTACAGAAAATACCATGGAAAAATTGGATTCTTTACAATCTCTCTACACCAATCAAAGTCGGCCAATAAGCCGCCACTGAAGTAAGTCGTGAAAATTGTTAGCCACATAATATATATATTCCATATGAGTACATTATGTATTTTATTTTTCCATTAAGTTGTGTGCAAATGGAAGTTTTAAGCTCGTTTTTAGTAAATCTTGAATCTTACGTTAATTTTTTAACATTCTTTATCAAACTTATCTTCTTTATATTACATCAGTACCTGTTAGAAAAAATCGCTTTAAAAACTAAAGAAACTTTAAGAACTACTGTCTTAGACTTTACCTAAGTACA
This sequence comes from Germaria angustata, assembly GCA_963681545.1. Classification (NCBI taxonomy): domain Eukaryota; kingdom Metazoa; phylum Arthropoda; class Insecta; order Diptera; family Tachinidae; genus Germaria; species Germaria angustata. The sequence goes on along the minus strand of OY813002.1, from coordinate 55,569,372 downwards.
AAATAATACGAGTATGAGTGCATACAAGCAAAAAGGGGTAGCGACAGCAAGAACAAGAGCAGCAGCAAAGTGTTTAGAATATTTTTTTATAAAGCGGACACGGTAAATGCAAACAGTTCGCAACTAATGTAAACAAATCCAAACAAAAACCCATAACGAATCCGTAACAAAAAGGATTCCTTACTTATGCTACATAAAGCCTACAATTATTTTAACGTATTCGTATGAAGCAGTAACGTATTACGTTTTTTCCTCTCTTCAAAATGTCATCCATGCTAAAAGCAAGCATTGATGGTCTTTAACGAAAATATAACCAAACATAACAAACATACAAACTTACATATTCAGCATGGCGGCATTAAATAGCAATACAAAAACAAATAAAAATAAATAAAAAAGTATAACACACGTATGTATGTATGTACTATGTATGTATGTATGTACATACATATGTATATACATAAATTACAAGGTAGGAATAATAAGGCAACAAAAACTCTGAGAAAACGCCCGACAAACGTTGCAATTGTAAATGTCGACGTCGATGGTTACTATTGTGTGAAAAATAAACAAACATGCAGAGTTTGTAAACATTACCTGAACTCAAATAAAAACTCCCCTTAAAAACTTAACCTCTTTTCGCCCTTTTTCCGCTAATACCGCTTGCTACCAACGACTACTTAGTCAAAACTTTTTCATGGTTCATTATGAGAAATATAGGGGTCTTTTCGGCTGTTAAAAATAATAGTAAGAAAAATGTGCATACGTAACAGTTTGTAGTATGTATGTTTGTATGTTGTTTCAATAAAAACTGTATCAAGGTTTTAGAGTTTCAATTTCCAAAAATCTCACATTCACAAACAAGCACCGCTGTTATTGCACATAATCACAATTATGTACAACGACACAATACTAGTACAAACAACGGTAATTAACGACAAATAAAATCAACTTGTTTTTATTTTTCTTCTTTCTTAACGCAAAAAAATGCTTTATTCAAAATGGTAATGCACAAAAACGAAAAATTTTTACTGCCCAATTCTCGTCGTCTTCCCTTCCTACCTTTTACAATTTTTTTTTGTTTTTGTTGCTATTTTTGTTCAAGTGTAACTAAAGTTCTTAAAATGCAGCTGTTTTTGTTTTTAATACATACATACATACATATGGGCATACTTTCTTTTTTTGTCTTTTAATTATTTAAATGTTGGTTTTAAATTTTATAGTAGAGGTTTGTTCACGTGCTCCGTGAGCTGTAAAATTGTAGACAATGCAAAATTTTAGTATACTAATACAACAAGTATTTTGAAGTCAAGTGAGAAATTTTAATGTCTGAATCAGCAACAATTGACATCTGTGTCGTACGGTCTATTAGTCATCATTAAAATTAAACTTTATTTTGAATATTTTTGAGACAGATAAATATGTGTGTACATACATATGTATATACATAGTATATGTACATACATAATATGTATGTATGTATGTACACGGTATGTATGTATGCAGATATAACACTTTCATATGTATGTATGCGTAAGGGAGGGAATCTCTTAAACTTAATTTAAATTTTGTGTTTTTATATCAAGAAGCAGTCAAAATTTAGTTCATTATGCCAACATTAAGATTCAATATTATTCTACAATTCTGACGCAAAAAAACGATTTGAGTCGACATAAGTATGTAAGCGTTAAAATTATTTACTTCGACGAATAATGATATATTCCTCTATTAGTGGGGGACCGATGGGGAAACTGAATTCATCTAAATAAAATTTGTGTATACACATGACATACCTACATACATATGTACGCACATATCTACCTTTGGATTAGTGTTGGCAAGTCGATGTTGTAATGGAACAATCTAAACAGTGTTAAAGTATTGCTGACATTTTTATTTACTTTAAAACTGGCCATCATGGCCCAGTGCTTCGCTACTTTCAAATTTATAAATTATGCACTTTGGGGCAATATCGCTGCGGTCGCCTTAAGTCCCCTCTTAACCTACCAAAAATTTTGAGCATTGTCATTGTTGTAGTTTCCCAGATATAGTATAATAAGCTATTTTCTTTTAAGCGGGTACCTGTCTCCCCGTTCTTATCCCTCAAGTTTTCTGATTGAATTTATCTTTGAAGTAGCCCTCACAATTTTCAAAAACTTAGTCTTGTAGTTCTCCAGACATAGGATAATTGTTAAAGGAAACCGGTTACAAAATTTTAACTAGTTTTTCATAGCATGATGCAAGAAATGCTGCGAATGCAGAACACACTGCTTCAAGCATTAGTTAACAAGCCATGAATACGTTAACAGTATGTTTCTGGAACACAAACGGCATTCGCCAACATAAAAATTAACTTGAGCACTTCCTCACGGCAAAAAATGTTGATATAATGTTGGTATCTGAGACTCATTTGACTTCGAGAAGCCTTTTTAAAATGAGTGGCTACACCTTATATGATACAAAGGACCCGAGAGTAAGAGCATGCGGAGGATCAGCAGTTCTAATAAAGTCAAGGCTCAAGCACTATATTCTTGAGAACATTTGTGAAGACCATCACAAGCAACAAATATTTGCATCGAAAATTTTTGTTCAAATCTCGTGATATCATCGATATACTCCCCTCCCAGATTTTCAATCACTAAGGATCAATACGAGGATTTTTACAAAACTCTTGGCCCTTGTTTCGTAGCAGCTTGCGACTACAATGCGAAACATACGCTCTGGGGATCGCGTCTTATTACACCTAGAGGTCGAGCGTTGTTCAACACAATTTCAAAAATGGGCTTGGACGTCATTTCGAGCGGGGAGCCCACTTGCTGGCGTGCTGACATACAAAAAATTCCAGATGTTATAGATTTTGGCGTCATGAAAAATATCTCTAGGGATTCAATTCATGTTAAAGCTTCTAATGATCTCTCCTCCGATCACTCGCCAGCGATCGTTACAATTTGTAACCCACTAAGAAGTGACTTACCTCACCAATATGTGAAGATGATAAATCATGTTAATTGGCTGTGGTTCAAAAAATATCTCAGTAGTCATTGTACGGGAAACATCAAGCTAAGAACTCCCGATGATATTGAATTTAACATTGCCAATCTTACCGAAAATATTAAACAGGCTGCTAAACATGCCACTACCTCCCATCCGCAGACTGGGTTTAATAGTATTCTGCGGATATTGAACGTCTCGTATGTGAAAAAAGAAGAGCTAGAAGGGAATGGCAACAGAACAGATCACCCCAACATAAAAATAGACTTAAAGAATGCACTAAACGACTCCAAGAATTATTTGCATATGAAAAATCTGCTTCTTTTAAAAACTATCTGGAAGGTCTCGATTTCAGCAGCATCTAAGTACTCCTTGTGGCGCGCTGCTAGAAAACTTAAAACACCCGTTGAGTTTAAACCACCCCTGCGCACTTCGACCGGAGGTTGGGCAAGAACCAATACTGAAAAAGGTAACATATTTGCTGAGCATTTAAAATACGAATTTACCCCAAACTCATGTGCTGGTGCTGTTGATTTGCCGAGTGTAGTTGCTCTACCCCCTCGACCCATAAAGTTTAAGATGCGTGATGTACAAAATCTAATTGCTGAAACCAACCCGAAGAAGCCCCCGGGTATTGATGGAATTATTAACAAGATGCTGATGAAGTTTCCACGTATTGCTATTAGAATCCTGTTATTCATCTTTAATGGCATTTTACGACTGGAGTATTATCCACACAGCTGGAAACTTGCCATGGTCAAAATGATTCCAAAGGCGGGAAAAGATCTTACTAAGGCTGAGTCATATAGGCCAATAAGTTTACTGTCAACAATTTCAAAGCTCTTCGAAAAACTACTCATGACAAAATTGTCCCCAATTCTAGCTGATAATGGATGCATACCGGACCATCAATTTGGATTTAGAAGTCAGCATAGCACCATTGAACAAACTCATAGATTGGTTCATTTCATAAGAAGAACATTTGAAGAAAAGAAGTATTGTTCTTCCCTCTTTATTGATGTTTCTCAGGCATTTGATAAAGTGTGGCATGAAGGCCTAATTTTAAAATTGAAGACATATCTACCAATAAACATTGTAAATCTTTTGGAAAGTTACATTCTTGCCCGGAAGTTCACTGTCGTGGAAGGAGACTTCATGAGTGTGCCCGAAACTATCTCATCTGGGGTGTCACAGGGGAGTATACTGGTACCAGTTTTGTATTTGATTTATATCTGTGATATGCCTCTGAGCAGTAATAGGTTAGGTTAGGTTAGGTTAGGTTGATTGGAGGGGTATGTCAGCCCATGTCATACGACATACACCTAAGCCAGTGAAGGCTTGTTGTGCGCTCCCTTGAGTTTAACCATAACACATTGACCCAAAGGTCTAGAGAAACTCCGTGTCACTCACAAAGTTCCTTAATTTCCTCCAGCATATTCCCCGCAATCGGCTTATGATGTCACCCCCAAGATATCGGGATCTTATTTGTGAGAAGGCGGGGCATTGGCACAAATAGTGTTCCAATGTTTCGCTCTCCTCCCCACATGCTCTACATTCATCTCCTCCTGCTATTCCGACGCGTTTCAGATGTGCCAGTAGTTGAGAGTGCTCTGTGACAACTCCCATTATTCTACTTAGTTCGAGCTTACTAAGTTTTAGCAGCTCCCTCGTTCTTCTCTCGTCTGGATCTCCCAATAGAATTTTTGTATTGATTCCCATGGTTCCGTTATTCCAGAGAGTTGAATGGGCCCTATATGCCCAAGTCTTTAGCTCAGATTTAACTGCATCGAAGGGTTTCGCGCATTCCAAGCTTATATTACCTAACTCTATTGCAAGTGAGTTTCCCCTCTCATTTCCAGTTATCCCCGCGTGCCCTGGCACCCATATGATGCGCACTTCACCATGTGTCGAGTAACTGTTAATAGCGTTTTTGCAATCCCAAACTGTACGTGATTTAGTGCGTTCCTTTGAGATTGCTCTAATGGCCATCTGACTATCTGTGAATATATTCACAAGTCCTGACCTCCCCATTACGTTGAGTTCCCTGATACACTCCGTTATCGCCCGAACTTCCGCCTGCAAAACTGTGCAATAATCCGGCAGGCGGAAAAACAGTTCTGTGGTGTTTTCTATATAAACACCAAGTCCCGTTTTCCCTCTCGACCTTGATCCATCCGTGTAACAATGAAGCCCCATGGGGATCTGGTTCCAAGGGTCGGTCAACCAGGAATGGATGTCGGGGATCAATGTTCCGCAGTTGGCCTCTAGTCTAGTCTCCGGTATGCGGTCATTTGCGACATTTTCCGGTATGGGCTCTCCTCTGAGCAGTAATATCTTCACCTCTACATTTGCCGATGATACAGCCTGCCTTACTATGCATGAAAACTCTCACGAGGCATCCCGATATCTTCAGGAACATATTAACCTGTTGGAACTGTGGTTGAACTTATGGAGAATAAAAGTAAATGAACAAAAGTGTGTTCATGTCACATTTACTCTACGAAGAGACACTTGTTCCCCATTCGAATCAACAATCAAGTTGTTCCTCTACATTCATAGGTGAAATACCTTGGTATACACCTTGATCGACGGCTTACATGGAAACACCACATTGATTCTAAGTTAACACAATTAAAACTTAAATTAACTCAGATACATTGGCTGATTGGTAGAAATTCTACCCTCAGTCTAGATTGTAAACTTTTAATATACAGATCGCTTTTGAAACCCATATGGTGTTACGGAATTCAGCTGTGGGGCACTGCTTCAGCTTCCAATGTAGAGAGAATCCAACGAATGCAAAAAAAAATTTTAAGGTTAATAACATCGGCTCCATGGTACATGAAAAATTCAATTTTACATCGTGATTTAAATATGGCACTTGTGACCGCTGAAACTGCAAAATATGCAGGCAAATATTTAACAAAACTCGAGTCCCATCCTAATCCCCTTGCTCGTAACATCTTGAACTTTCCTGGACACATCCGCTTAAAAAAGAGGGATACTACGGCTTTAGTACGCAACACTCCAGATGAAACTTTTTAAAAATATTTTTCTGCTAAATACGATTCTTATGTATTATTAATTACTATCACTATGTCCCAGGAAGTTTATATGTTGTAGAAATTTGTTTATTGATATCTTAGGTAAATTTTTGTAGTTGATTGTTTCCTTGAATTTTGAACGGTTTGCTACCTAATGGACCTGAACAAGAGAAAAAGGTAAAAAAAATCGAATTTTTTTAAGTTTTTGCGATTTTTATCTGCAAGGTGGAGTTTTTTTGATTTTATATGTTCGCAATTTTTATTCTCTATGACAAGAGCTACAAGTTTGCCTCAGAGAGTAAATCGAAATTCGGAACGGTTTGCAAGATATGAGCCCGAGAAAATGATCACTTTTTTGCGGAAATGATACCGAGGCCCCAAATCTTTGGCGGCCCATAAAAAAAAGTGCATGACTTTGGGAAAAATTGGGAGACACGGGTCTTTTTTTAGTCTTTTATCACGTAGTGGTGTCCGTATGTGGTTATTTTGCCACGACTTAAAAAATTACACACAGTGGAATACAAGTACATATGTAAGTATGTATATTATTTATCTTTTTTCAAATAATTCTCTTGGGGTTGCAAACCCTGATCTGATTTTTTTCTATTTCATATACAATAATTTTGATAAATTTCACTTTCTAATAAGCAATTCTAAAACTTCAAAACTCAATAACCCATAAACATATTAAACAATATGCAACAGTTTTATTCACTGTTTATACATACGTCTTTTAAAAAGGGGGTTTCAAAAATTCTTTAGAATCAATTTCAAATGTTAATAAAATTTGAATAAATTTTACGGGGTTTTAAGCAAAACTGTTTAAATATTGAAAATATTTGCGAGGAATGTAATTTCTTTAACATATGCATGGCACTTAAATGAAGTCAAGTGGAAAATAAGAAATTTTAGTAATCATAATAAATAACAGAATTAACAACACCAGCAAAAACATCAAAACAAACTACAGGGTTTATAAACGAACGAGCCAATGATCGGACATGCATGCACAAAGAGAAATTTTTAAGGTTTCACAACGAAACATACAAACGATTTTTGGTAAATAAAAATTTTAAAGTGCTATTGATGGAAAAATTTTACTTTTGATTGATAAATTTGTCTATTGAGTAATTAATAATGAGCAAAAATGAAAATTTTTGTATGGCAACTAAACGAACATATACATAAAGTTATTATTTAATAATAGACAATATGTGGAATTCTTAAAATTTTTAAAACTAGAAATTTTACAATCAATTTTATATAATTTCAAATAAAAATGTAATTGAAATCAGTGGGATTTGTACAACGGAAAAAATAGAAGACTTTATTATCCAATTTCTTCCACTGAATGTTGTTAAAGTTTCAGATCCTTTCAGAATCTACACATTTCTCATTTGCATTCCTATATGTATGTTATTTCAATTATACAGCTAAACTAATTGAAATTGCTAAAGATATGAAACTTTTGTTTTCAACTCACCAATTGCTAATTTAGTTGCAATTACCATCAACTGTAGATTGATTGAGAACCGGTTCTAAGGAACTTATGCAATTGTGGAATTTTTCGAATTATACGATATGGATAATTGGAAAATATGGCATAACGAGTGCACCAGATCGTTTTCGAAGCATTTATTTCAACAACTTTTCACTACCCTCTAGTGATTTTTTAAATTTGAATTATTTTATAGGATAACAAAATATTCCAATAAAAACTATAGCCAAACGCATCATAGAAATTTGTGTATATCGTGGGAGCAAAGGAACTTAATCTGTTCTTAAGCACTAACAGTGGCAACTTATGTTATTGTTGCACTTTGCTTTCGTTCTGAATTGATATAGTATGAATGAAATACTCATATTTAAAGTACGCAATATTAATGCTGTCCTAAAAGTTTTTGATTTTCGTTTATTGCAGTTTTACGTATAATTTGATCAATTTTATTTAGTTTTATTTCATATTGTTTTATCTTACGAAATGCTTTGTAAGAACAATTAACTATATGATGAAAATTGTGGAGTGCGGCCACTGCTCACGTTGGACACATTATAGTTTTGTGGCTAATAATTGTGTTTCCTAAAAACCAACTCTTTTATTATTTCACTCGCAAAAATGGTTTACGAGTCACACTAGACAAGCAAGTATTTTCCATCTTTTGTCAAATGTGTCTTTAGTGTGATCGTACCTTAAGTTACTATTATTTTATTATTTCTCTTGAAAATTTATCTGCCAGCTTAAAATTAAACTGCCAGTCAAAAGGGAAACAACAACAACAAAAAGAAACTCGTTTGGTTAAGTTTGCTAAGGTAAAATGGAAAACTTGCTAAAAGAAAATAAAAAGAAAAAGGCTAGACAAAAACAAACCTGAGTATGTACTTACAAAAAAGTAACGGTCGTTTTTAAGAAGGTTTTAAGACAAGCCATTACCTATAAGAAAAGCCAAGTTAAGGAACAGGTATTAAAGAAATTTTGTAAATCAAATAAAAGGAAAACTACAAAAGTGAGGTAGATATGAAACTAACATATAAATGGCCAACAAACATATCGTGTCATTGATGTTTTCTATACGGAATTATCATTTTGAATTGTTGTTAGTATTTTCAATTGTTTTTGTTGAAAATCCAATAACAAAAACGAATTATATTGCACCAGCACATTAAACTCAAGGAACCCTGCAAAGTTGTACAGAAAGTTGATTAAACTCTAGTACAGTTTTCCCTATTCAGATCAACTCAAATGGGTTCAGTTCGGTTCTTGACTGATTATTGAAAACATTGAAGAATTCTATTAAACGTACATATGTATATACATATTTATGTTTGTTGTGGTTATTTATTTGGCCCTAGGGATGTCTAGCTAAGTACATACATACATACATACTTATTTCATTGTTTGAATACTTTTTTAGCATTCTTCTCTCACTTTTTCATTTTCTCAAAAGCAGACAGTCTCTTTAGTTTGAACATGAAAAACATTATTTTGCACTAAACAAATATTGTAAACAAATTTTTATTTTATTTTTCTTTTTCCCTTTGATGAATTTTTTCACAATAGTTTTAGAAAACTCGCTTATTAATAACCAACCCAACCGACCATCTGACGGTCAAACGCACAAACCAATATTGCAGTTACATGCATGATTTATATATTTGATTATTTATTCTAAGGCTTAAGCACCGTGTTTGTTTAGGTCTGAAGATACCATACATACATAAATAAATTCTAATAATAGATTATGAAATACATATTCAAGCATTTGAGCAGGATTAATTTTTGTTACACGTCTAAACTACATATCACTCTTTTAGGCTTAATTGCGTTTTTAATACATATGTACATACTTAGGTATTCAGCCTTATCAGCAAAGAGAACAATTTTGGGGGTTAATTTTTTGAAATCGTTTATCTTTTGGAAAAAAGATTTATGGGAGGGGGTAAGTTTCAAACAATTCTGTGATTGGTTGCTTCTTTAGCATGCATAAATGCTTAACCATAACCATGAATTCGCATTTCTTTTTTGTTTTTTTTTTTTTCTTTTCGTCAACATACTTAAATTGCTTTGTACATTTTAACGAATTATATTAATCCTATACAGCAAACTTACCGCCATTTGTAGTAACTGAAACAGCGGCCTTAAGTTACATGGTGCCCCTTCTTTAAACCCAAAATATTATTCACGCTTTCGTGCAAAGCCAGTTATTGGCGGCCTGAAAAAGAAATAGGACGTTATTTAGACTTCCGTTAAAAGATAAATGTATACTATACATAAAAATAGAAATCGAAACTAAACTCTGCTAGAAATATGTATCTTTATATTTTTGTAAGGCAAAGAAAATATTTTACTTAACACATTGGCTCAATGCGAGAAACTCATACAGAATTATTTATTCAATTATAAATCATAGACACGTGATTTTATGAGGACACAAAATTTTGTACCTATTACCTATCCACCTCGTTGGTTTGATTTGAGCTACTTACAAGTATGTTTTTATATTTAATGATTTTGGAAAAGCGAATTATTGGGTTTTCAAAAATGAGGCGAATTTGTCTTATTTATGTGGGTTTCTGCAATATTTTGATTCTTTTATAATTTGCAGTGACGCAGTGTTTTATTTGCAAAAAATGCATAATGATTTCGAAATATGCTCTTAAAATAACAGAAGTATACTCCCCAGTAAACAAAGGTTCAGAAGTAGAAAGTTTAATCATTTCTAATGATTTTAACATAGCTTATGATTGTAAGATGCTATTTTTTCTGATTTCTATCCACTGGGTAGACGTTAAGAGAAATTTATTTAGTGGAAGTTGAAATACTCTGCAATTCATCTCATAGTATATTACGTTGTAAAGTATGTACATACATATATGAAAAAGCATCCTTATTACATTTAAATTTTTATTTACATATCTTTATATTTTTGATAATATTTTTGTCGATTAAATTTGGACTCGACTTGGTAGTATTATTTTATCATGACATGTTTAAAAGTAAAGACGTTTATTGCCTCAGGCACATAAGCTTATAAAACAGCTTTGGGAGAGAATCAGTAAAATGAGCTTCGACAGAAGTAATGAAAATACAGAGATTTTGATGCTAAAAAAATTAAATTTGGTACATTTCCAAATGATTACAACCTAGGCATTTTATTGAATTATCATTCATATTTTCAACATACTAAAGTCGTTTTTTTGCAAATAATTTTATATAAAATAACGATAGGCTATTTACTAAAAGAATTCGAACTGCAGAAAGATGAAAAATTTACAATACTAACAATTTGTACTTTCTAATATGAAAGTAATGGTGTATATTAAATTTCAAGAAATAAGTACTATTTTTTAATTTAATCTAAATTTGTTCACTTCAACTTCCTCCGATGTAGTTCGTTCGAGGATTTATATTGAAAACGGGAACAACTTTGAGTTTTTTACTGTTGTTTTTAATATAAATATTCGAAAAAGAGAGAAAATATATTCCTAGAAGCAAAGCTATGCCGAAATTTTTTAAACTTTTAAATTTACACAGCCTTCAGAAAAGATATGATAAACCACATATTTTAATTGCACTGGCTGGTAGCAATATCAATAAGTAGGAATTACTTTTAAGATTTTAAATATTCTTAATAACTAAATTTTCAACCTTTTTTTGCAATATTCGGCTCTTGTGAATTGGCATCGAGTATATAGATGTAGAACCTTTTTTTTAATGAAATATGTGGCATTGTCCATAGAAACTGTAGAAAAGTCACCTAAAATTTCATGTCGATACATTTTTTCCAACTAAATTGCTTGTCTGCGTGTCCTATTTTCAAATAAGAACAAATTAGTGCCATAAATTTAGTGAAATATTTCATCGTATATACTTATTTATTTAATAATAGATTAAAATATTTTTAAAATCGAAGATTGTAAACGAACAGGTTTAACGGGGAATGACCCCTACTACAAAAATGAGTCCTGAATATTTATTTAATATTATTAAGAAATTTTACTTAACTTTCATTTACTAAATAAAATCTTTCAAACCACTATTATTTGATATACATACATACATGAAACCACTTTTACATCATAAAAGATAAGAATTCCTAATTCCCTTTTATCAAAGAAGACAGTTATTAAATTCAATATTATAATTTATATTTGATATGCGCCATTAAAAATTCTGGATACTTTTAGTTTCCAGGCTTTTCCGCAGAATTTAACCGAAAATTTTCAGAGAATAGGATAGTTTTAATATATGTATAACATATGCGAGGAGTATGTATGTATAACTTAATATTTTTCGGGAATTTTGAGATTTATAAATCTAAATTTTTCAGATTAAAAAAACTGTCTTTATCGGCATTAGAAGTCCACAAATGCAAGGTTATTTCTTGGAGATATAAAAACACACATTTTGTATATAAAAAATTTTAAAATTTTTTTTTTGCATCCGGAGATGATTAAAATTGGAAGGCTTCACACGATCACATTACGAGTACGTTTAGAACAATTATGTATAAGTCTTATTATGAGCATCGTATTCCGGTTTAAATTTCTATATGTTATAGAATATGAATTCGAAATATACCACTAATTATAATAAGAATGCATTTTCCACAATGAATATTGAGAAAGTAAAATTTTTAACAAGTGCCATTTCAATGGAATTTAAGAATTTATTATTATAATCCCCTAAAGCTTGAAAAGCATACATCAAGTAATTTAATTAAAATAAATAGAAATTATAAAATGCCACAACATTATGGCTTTTGATTTGTTTGGTGACTAAATAAATTTCTCTGGAAGCCTATTAAAAATATTTGTACAAAGAAAAAATTTAACATAAACAAAAAGCGAGCAAAACACACATACATACATACATACATTGTAAATATTTATAAAGAAAATACGTATGTATGTATGTACATATGTATGTATGAAAAAAATTCAAGCTTTATAACACCAAAAGTGGGTGCATTCACATGTCTCAAGAGCTTGTTATATGCTCGATATGCTATAATATACAAAAACGACAACTTCATCGAATACGAAAAAAATAAACGGCAAAATCACGAACATAAAAGAATATCAGCAGAAGTATGTAAATATACGAGTACAAAATGCACTTCTTTTCTCACATAAAAGACCAAGGTCTCCCCGTGTTCTTACTGATGGTTTAAAGCTTGCATCATGCTCAAAACCAAAAAATCAATTCTGAAACGCGCTATTATACTCACAGTGCATGTACATAAGTCAACACAAGGAGCATGTGTATAATTTTCAAAGTTCAAAAAAAGTGAAAATTTCCTTCGTTTTTATTGCTAAACCAGAAATTATGAAAAATTCCTCAGTATGTAGACGTTACTTCTTAATTGGATTTTTATGCTCTCAAATGTACATGTGCATATATGTATAAGTATGTGTGTGTACTTATTTCTTCCACGACTTTTTATGCTTCTCCACCAGTCCAAAATTTCAAAATTACTCCTGGTATGTTGAACTGAGCTAAGTTTGACAAACGCCTTGACTCTTAAGGGGAGTTGTTATTTTATGCCATTTTTTATTCTGCAATTTGCACGTTTTATGTAAAATAAAATGTTTGTTGTTGTTATTATTATTATCCTTTAAACATATCCTGTGACATTGTTTTTAATATTTTTTTGTTGGAATATGCATGCAGATATGTATGTACATATGTGTTTTCTTTTTAATATTTTTATGCAAAAAGCATAACAAGTCAGACAAATTTAACAAGGCTTGCTTAATTTAAAAGCATCCTTATTGTTTTTCTTCATAAGCGAAAAAAACGTAAATTTGTTAAGAAATCATTAAGTGTAAATTTAGGGAGATAAAGAAACGGATTTACTGAATACGACAAATACATATACTTATGTATGTATGTACATACGTGTATGTATGCACATACAAGAATTTTAAATTAAATACAACGAGCTTAGAAAAAATTTAACAGGAAACGTTCAAACACCTCAATGTAAATGTTTTATTACATCTCTGTGATATTTTTTTAAAATTGATCAATGAATTTTCTACCGAGGCAGCGTATATAGGGGTATATTTTCCAATTTTGTGGGGCTTTGCAGAACGAGTGAAACAATTGCTGACCATTGTAATTGTATACTACAGCTGCAGCAGCCCTAAAAATTATTAGGCCAGCATGTCTCCGGTCGATCCTAGTCTTCGCATTTTTTAGTCAACCTGTCGAGATCACTGGATGCCGAAAAGTAGTGTCTACAATAGTTTCATTGTTTAACAAAACCACCCAAAAAGAATCTCGAACTTCGAATCCAACAGTCCGAGCATGCAATTTTCATTTGGGGTTCAACGTGATCCCTGAAGGTGTCTCAATAACAACCAGTTCAGTTTAGGACAAGGGCTACTGATTCTCGCACTACAAAATGATAGCCACAAAACTTGTACCTAGATTACACCAAAGTGTCGGGAGTTACCAAGATTGATTGTCATGTCTATAAAAAAAAATAACTGCTTGTTTTAAATAAAATTGAAAGAAAATTTCCATGGTGTATCAACTACAATAGCAAACACAAACTTGTTTTCTCGAATGTCAAAAACTGAGTAAATTTTGACTTATTGTACTTAGGGTATACGGGTATGTACATAGAAGCTTCTATCTTGGAACTTTTTAAAGTCAATTTAAAACAAATTTCATGTTACTAAGAGAAAAGACGACTAAAAGAGCAGCTAGACGATAAGCAGATTTTATGAAAATTTTATATATTTTGACGATTTTACAGATAATGGCAAATTAAGAAGCTCCGTGTAACATGGATAATGTCAGCGTGTAAATTTTATTAAAAAGCCTTGTGAACTTTACCATAATTAAATTTAAAAAACATAAAAAGGTTTTGAAATCACACTAAAACAAGTTAAAAAATTTAAAAGCTCAAAAGCTTGTTAATATCATAATGCAGCAAAAACTTTATTTAAAAATCATGAAAATATTACGCATTTTTTAACGTGAGAATATTACAACACTCATGAATTAAATATAATTTATGACAATTCATTGCACTCTAAAATTAACAATTAACGAAGCGTAACTTATGTAAGTAGGTAAAAAGTCATGTAGGATTTAGAAAAAATGTGAATGTAACAAATTTTAATATACATACATACTTAGATCTACCGTAATTCAGCCATAATTACTATTTCTTTTTTGTTTAAATTTCATTACGCGTAAGTACAAAATTTACCAACAATAAACTAAAGAAAGTTTCTTCATTTATAGTCACATTTTAGTGATTAAAACTATAAATGCTTTCATGCATTAAAAATACGGTTTGTGTTTGTTTGCGTCTTGTTTTCAAAATAACAAAAGACTACTTATAATATGGGGTGTTTTTTAGCAAATAACTTAAACGTGTTTAAAATTGTTAACTACATAAAACATTAACGCTGTTACTTGTCCGAGTATTTTAATGAAAAAAGACAGATGTTCTTAAAGGCTTTCTAACCACATTTGGGTGTGGACTTTAAAGCTTCTTCTGCTGTTTAAAACAACAGCAGAGTTATCGGATCGGCAGCAATAGCAGCATATTGTTTTAATTAAATTTTATATGCATTAAAAGAATGTATATACAGTGAACTCGCGGTAATTTTAACTTCCAATATAATGAACTATTCTCCAGTACTATAACAAAAAATTGTATATGAACACTCAACGAAGTTTAATGGGTCTCAATAATAAACAACGTGAAAAATTTTAATTGCAATTTTGAAAATCCCCATTCGCTAACAAAATTAAAATAAATAAATAAATTAAATAAAAAATCACAAACAAAATTAAGACAAGTTTTTTTTTTTACAATTTTCAACGCTATTCGTGTTTTGTAATTCGAAGTATTTACTTTGTAGATAATAAACAATTTGGCTATATTATTTCCAAATAATGAATACTTCAATAAAAGCTATCAAAATACATTTAAGCCATCTTTGGAAGTAAATTTTCTTCAAAAACCTAGCCTAACTGACTTTCATTCCGTGCCAGAAACAGCCCTATAGCCCAAAAATCTATAGTATTTTTCCTCCTTATAAAACGAAATTAACTAAAAGTGTTTCGAGTGAGTTATATGTATGCATGTATGTACATATATGTATGTGTATACATATATGTATACATTTACATACATATATCTATAAATGTACATATATGTATGTATGTATATATTCCTATATTATTTTATTTTATTGATGGAGCTTCAATTCTTCTTATGCTTGCATTTGAGGATAATTTCATAATTTAGCATTAACAATTTTCCCAATCGAAATTGTGAACAAATTCGTTAGTTCATATTACCAAGAGTTCACTGTATATTCAAAATAATACTTTTGATTAACGTCAATTCACATAGACATTTTTAACAAACAAATTTCGTTGGCTTTTCGCCCTCCACTACGCTGTGTGTAGTATTTCGTAGAAATAAATAACAAATTGTAAATTTTTTCGAAGAAGATCACAAGTGTTTTTTTTTCAATAAATGTTGATGAATGCAAAAGATATTATTCATAAAGAATATTTTCTTTTAATTATGCCTCCATACACATGCATACATCTACATAAGTATGTACATATATGTGTATTTTGGGTGTGAGCACACTCCTATTTACATACACACATACAATAGTTAGGGAGATTTAAGGTTAAATTAATTAACATACTCAAAGCTATCAGGGAGTTATAACTTCGAAATTGAGAAATATTTGGCCAGTTATAATAAAAATTTTTTGAATCATATTTAATTTTTGCAAAATATATATAAAAAAAAATTAAAATAGAGGCGTAAATGAGAGATCATACTAAAAATAACTACAGTTTGCCTGTGAGAAGATTTTAGACAATCGTTCTAAATCCAAATCGCATGACAAAATGAGAATAGCAAGCAAAACATCTGAATAATATATTTAAAATTAAAATTAAAAATATACTCCAGTACCTAGAATCGGAGTAGAAGGCACTGCATTTTAGATCTGAGTATGAGTTACAATATCTAAATAATATCAATTGACCTCCTATCAGATTATTAAAGTGACATGTAAATACATATACAATTACAACTAGAACCGGTCTCTACTACTCAAGAAATAGTCAGTTTCAGTTCTATGCAAAATATATAGTAATTTTTCTTTTTAGAGGTTGAGAACTTTAACTTGTTAATGTTTAAATAAAAAGTATAAGCAACTTGCTAATATATTAGCGTAATAGCCTATTATAATATTCTCATGTTATGATTCTTAAATATTGTTTTATTTCAAATTGACATTAACAAGTATTTGAGCCACAAAATTTTTAATTTGTTAAAAAAGCGTTGCATTTTTAAACATTTATATTATTGCAAGATTTATCATGTTAAAACGGATAATGCATTTTAATTAAAAATTCCAATTTCAATATCATTTGAATATATTTAAACGGTGGCAGTTTTCATAAGACTTTGTATTATGAAGGCTTTTATTTGTTAATATCTGTAATAACAAATATTATTAATTTTGTAATAAAAATTTTATTTGGCATGAATTTAAAAACAGAAGTTGAAATATACATAAATTGAAAATATCACTGCATTACTTGTAAGCTTTCGATCAGATCTGTTTCTATAATAGATTCCGTATGTTGTTGCTCCAGAAATACTTATAATGAAGAACCTTTTTCATTGGAATGTCATACCTGGAAGGATTTTGTAATGTTCTAGATAGAAAACCAATACTCTCTTGTTTCTAGCATTAAATGCGTTATGGCTCCTACTGCTTGGAAACGCTCTTCATAGTCTTTCCTTCGTTCCAATTCTTTTCCAGCATTGGATGAAACCGTTCAACAATTTAAGAATTTGAATCTTTCTGAAATTGTTCTCTCATAAGCCTTCTGCCTTAGAATGATTCTATTTTTATTCCGTTTTATTTCCAATCTTTTGTTGTTATCTTAAGTTTTTTTCTTATTTTGCATACAAATCCTTCTAGTTCATTGAGATCTGTAGCACCTATTAGGCCATCGTGTATGTAAAGAGCAAGTATTCACTTTTTACCTTCTTAAGTTCTCGTCGATTCCAACAGCGTGACGGCGGTTTTAGCCCATATAAACTCCTTTAGTTTTAGCTGGTCGTAAAGAAATGCTATGTGCGGAGAATTGAATAGAATAATTAATGCTGCCTAAAATTATTTTGAATTTCATGCCCAGCCGCTTGTGTACACAAATCCATTTGTCTCTTGAATTAGCGATCAAAGAAAGAAAGATTCATCCTGTATATCCTTCATTGTGACCATGATGACCAGATTTTTAAAAATATATTAGCATATGTTCTTTTAGATTCTTAGGTAGAAGTGTATGCTCGTCCTGACACAAAATATCCATTAAATTGAGGTAGATTAAATATACATAATTTTGTGCCATTAATGTTTGTAAATGACTTTGTGCAAGTTTTCGCTGCAGTTGCAGCGAAAATTAACCCGACTTGTTTGCGGGCTATTTTTACTTTATCGGCGTAAACATGAGGAAGGAGATCGATCGCTCAACAGATTTATATCCTCAAATCATTTGTTCTTCAAATAATTCTTACTATAAATTAATTGCAGCGCGGTCTGTATAACGGATGGTGCGCGCCGTCGTGATGAAGATGTATGTCGGCAATATTAATTCATCTAATTGAGTATGTACGCTCATATTTATTATTTTTTTGGAATCGAACCATGGAAATGAGTTTGATCAATTTGCATACATTGCCACAAATTGATTCCAAAACTACATAAAAACGCTGTTAATAGTTCAAAGTTCTTCGCATAAAAAAGCATCTTATATAAGTACATTACATATGTATAATTAAGTTAGACGCAAGTACAGTTTCTCTGTGAGTATGTTATGTTGCCTAAATCCTTGCACATTATTGCATACCCGGATAAAAAGGATCAAGTCAGCCTTCCAGTATCGCAGAAAGCACACTTAGACAAATAATTGTACATTATATAATTGTACATTATAACACAATCCAACAATTTTGGGATTTGTTGTATTCGGTAGCCTGAAAACATGTATAAATTAATAAGAAAAAATTCTACCCAATGAATCAAATCTTAATTGTTTTAAATTATGTATATAATTATGTGCTTCATTTTGCATATAATATGCATATGTACATATATACATGTATTTTGATTATTTCTTTTTAAACTTCGCATTTAAATGGCGCATAGGCGACAATTTATATGTATCTTTATAAACTAAAAATTAATGCTGAAGTACAACATTCATGTGCCACTTTATCTTAGGGTTTCATTTTGAGCCTGACTAAAAAATCCCATCCATTCAATAGCAATACTCAATAAAATTTTGAAAATATTTTAACTAATTAATATATGTATGTAGAAAAACGCAGGCTTGGTTAAAGAAAGATAAATATTTAGTTACAATTGTAACAGTTCGGCTATAATTCAGTGAATATGGAAAAAAATTCAATTTAGTTTAGAAAGTCTGCTGCGGGATCTTATATTAGTCCCCTGATTTCCAACATATGCCTTCTAACTTTAATTGCAGTTATTTCTAACGGCATAATGTTAACAGAATTTGCTATACTTTTTGAAACTATCGAAAATAGAGAAGAAACACCACTTGTGTAGAGCATAACAAAGTAAACGATAACAAAATTGAAATATGTTTTGTAGTTACAACAAAAACAAAAAAGGTGTGTGCATTCATACATATGTATTTAAGTATGTATGTATATAATTATATGTACATATTTGTACGTTGAAAGCAACCTTCCTGAAAACAAGGCATCCTATATTCTTGTAACAAAAACAAGATAAGACAGTAACATTCTCAGAAAATTTCGAGAACAAAATGACAAGTGCTATCATAAATATTAATAAAAACAAAGACCCACCTTTAGAAAAGGATCGATTTTAGCCTTTCAACCTGTTCGACTTGACTAGAACTCATTAAATGAGTTTTCAATAAACAGGTTGAAATAGACATTTATATATTTTTTTTTAGTAACATACATAGCAGATAATAATTTATTACTCTTAAGGGATGATTTCATTTGTTTGAAGTGTGTATTTTGAACCATAATGACAAAATGTTAATGATAATTTTATTAGTTTCACAGAAAACAAGTAAGAGAATTTTTTCAATGCTTTCATTTTTATTTTCTAATTTGAGTTTTTGTCCCAAAAAAAAAGGAAATAAACTGCCATGCTTTTTAAGTGGTTGCTGAGATCACTCAGTGGAACAATTGCTTTTCGAACAAACCCAACAGGTAAAATTAGTTTTACATCAAATGCCTTTATAACCACTACACGAATTTCCACTTACAAATCTCGCCATTTTTATTTTCAAACTTAAATTTTAAACCCTTATATTGCACGCTTTTAAATAAATGAGTAATTTCCACCTCGGGGGAAGAAGTATCAACACGCTTTTAGTTTTTTTCTTTTTTCAAATACTGTAGCAACCAATCACCATCATTGTGTTTGCCCCCAACGTAAGTCGTTATAACGTTAATATAATTGTCTCTACAAATTTTACGATTTTTTCCCTACATATTTTCCTTTGGGTTTTTTTCTGTATCCTGTTTGTGTTGTTTGCCAGACAGCAGCTACAAAACATCAGTGTCTATAAATATGCTATATCGTGTTATCGTCTAGCAGTTCTTTACTAATTTCCTGTAATTTTGCACGCATTTCTTAATTTTTTTATATTTTATATTTCTTACTTATTTGTTTCATTACCTTCATAATATTTAAATGACATGCAAAAATGCTGTAATATTATGCTCCCATATCCTTATTTTTTCCTACAATCAATATACTCTTACTACTGTTTTTTAGTACCCAGAATTGTTAAGGTGTTTATTTCTTTATTCTTCAAATGTTTGAGTGATATGAAAGGACTCTTCATTGCGTTGCACACTGGGCGGTTAGTAAAGTAAATCGCAATAAAAGTAGAATTTCTAAACTACTGATTAGAAATGTCTGAAACACGGAATATCGATCGACGAAAAGATGGAATTTCAGAATATTTTCTGCAAAGAGTATATTAAGTAGGAATGACACCATAGTAGGCCAAAGTTGATCATCCTGGTTTTAATAAATTTTCACAATTTGCAACTCTCGCAAATCTTAGCCAATTTTAATGATCCTATGAAGGTATTTGATTTTGGTTTGGAAAGACAAAAAATACTGAATTAAAAAAACACAATAATTTTTTAGCTTTTGAGTTTTCTAACTGCTAATTTTGTAATATGTACATATGTATTGAAAATGTCGTTGGAACAATTACACCTTTGTGTAGTCGTATATACAACAGCTTATATTTACTCAAAGTATGCAACATTTAGTTGCAAACTGACAGCTTATTGTCACAAAAGAATAATAAGAAAACGAAATAAGAAAAAAATTAATTGAAAATAAACAAATCAAAAAGCCTATTTGAAAGGATTAATCACATGAAAAATGGACCTAGGAAGACTTAAACAAGGAATATATTTATATTAGAAGCGTAGTATATAGAAGTAAGAAAAATCATAAGCAGTTTGTTTATAAGCAATAACTACTTTAAGCCAAACCTAAAGGGGTCGTTAACAACTATTGGAAAGTATTTACAATAGCATGGATTTCCTAACCTCAAATACATAAGATTGCAAATTGGACTAATAAAAGTACTCAAATTTTTTTTTTTCTAATAAAAATGTATGTTTCATTTAAATCTACAAAATCAAGGAGCAAGTAAAACGTTCTCTCTCCGATAAATAAAGAATTTTATTACATACATATAAACTTATCTAAGTACATATTTAAAACAAAAAAATATTTTAACTTATGAAGTGCTGCAAAAATTGCTTGTAAATGTCTTAAATTAATTTAATTTGTCAAAAAGGCAAAATTATTTTCGAAAACAAAAAAAATATACCATGGGAATGCCTGCAAGAGAAATTCAAGAGAAACATTTTGGACATACACCCTTTATATAGGAGTGGTCCAACAGTTTATAGGCAATCCTTTAATAATATAAGGATTCATATCCTTGCAGCAGCAGACGAGCAGTTACTTGGGTGTTAAAGATTAAGTTTTTTGCCCGTTGAAGTTTCTTTTCCAGAAAACGCAACTTAATTGAAGGGGAAGATTTTTATTGTCTGCACTTTTATTTTATTTTTATTGTCATAAATCACAATATTGCATAATAATTTGATTGTAGTTTAATAGCATCAACTTTTTTTTCTTGCAGCAGCAGCAGCAGCTGCTGCTGCCATGAAATAATAAGTACCTAAAGTTTTTGCAAAAACTTATGAGATCCCAGCGTATATGTGGTCAATGAAGCAAAATTTGTGCAAAAGCACTAATTCGGAAACATTTTTCAAAATGTATATTTTTTGAATCTCATATACATTAGTTTAGTATAATTTCAAAATGCATTTGTTTTATTTCAACAAGCATTTTATAGATGATTATTCTGATACGCATTATATATAGTATATCGTGTATCTATTGATTTTTACTTTCAAATAGAAAATAGATGATTAAAATTTTTCGCTTCATATTAAAAATTTATTTTTTTATCTGACATTTCACTGGTGCTCATTGGCAGACCGTATTCCAAAAAGTTTAGACAACTCAATGCTTATACAAGTATTTCCAACAAATAGTTGCTTATTTTCATAAGAACTTATTCACGAGTACAACAATCTGTCTTTGCTTTCATTTTACAATATCTTCTCAGGCATAAGAATATTGCAAACTACTGCTCTGAAAATCTTTCTTATTTAATTTTTTTATCAATAATCTGATTGTGGTATATAAAGGGTGTTTTTTATAGAGGTATAGAACTTTAAGTTGGCATTACTTTTCAAGATGGCGACCGATGTAACAGCTGTCAAGTGATTTATTCTCAGTTTGGTTTGGCAATTTATCATGAATAGACTCACGCCTGAACAACGCTTGCAAATTTTTTTTTTTTTTTTCCCCCACTAATTTTTATTTTTGTATCTTCAGAACTGAACTAACAAAAAGTGTTCAAATCTTAAATATAGATAGAATAATTAGGCCCAACCAGTGTCGGACATAAACTTAGTGATAATAATTAAAAATACATAAATGTCGTGTTAAGCACAAAATTATTTTCAAAAAGTTTCATCACGCTTGCAAATAGTGCAATTTTATTTAGATTTATTGAAAGACACGTTTGGTGACCGCCTAATTTCACGTTTTGGACCTGTGAATTGGCCTCCAAGATCTTGTGATTTAACACTGCTACACTACTTTCTGTGGGGCTATGTAAAGTCATTGGTCTATGCGGATAAGCCACAAACGCTTGACCATTTGGAAGACAACATTCGCCGTGTTATTGCCGATATACGGCCACAAATGTTGGAAAAAGTCATCGAAAATTGGACGTCCAGATTGGACTACATCCGCGCCAGCCATGGCATTCATATGCCAGAAATCATATTTAAAATGTAATGCCGCAAGATTATCTTTCGGATAAATAAAATTCATGTCAATCGAATAATCCTTCGTTGTTTTATTGTAACTTAAAGTTCTATACCTCTATAAAAAACTAAGAGGGCCCATTGTGCAATACTCAGAATAATTAAATGCTTCCGATTTGGCGGTAGTCGATGACATGATGATGATGGTAGCGAGTATAATTATTTTTCTAGAAATAATTATAATCATAACAAAGGGATTAGTTTTACTTAAAATTTTAGTATATATACTCGTACGCAGCGCCAAGTTATGTCTATGTATATTTTACACGATAAAATTTCTATGTAACATGAATCACCACTAAAAGAGAAGAAAATGACGAATAAAACAAGGTGATTTTTTACTTATTCACTAAAAAAAATTCAATTTAAAACTTTATTGAACACGATATTGTAAAAAGTTATGGTTGAAATATAATTAAAGCAAATAAGTATTTGTCAAGTATTGGTGACTAAGAATGTCATCCCCGATTATTGATCGTGAAAATCAGGGGAAATCAAAAACCAAACATATAAGAAATCCCCAATTTTTCTAAGTTGCTGTATAAATGCTGAGCATAGTTCCGCCGGATATTTTAACCATGTAATATTTAGTATATCAATAGTATACATGGGTCCGTCCAAATTACAGAGAATTTCACTAGTACGGCTGCTACATATTTCATACCTCATCATCAATATTGTCCCGCTTTTAATGCAAGTGCTTTTATATTAGTCAAAAAAATTATTAAAGGAATCAAAAAAAAAATGTCCATTAATTAAAGTCTATTTCAACTAAACAATAAAACAAAAACGATTTTTAATGGTTTCAAAATAAGAACCCCTTTCTTTGAAATAAGAAAAAAAACAACGTTTCTAGTGATCTTGGATTTGTTTCTTTTAACTACAAACAGCTCAAACAATTTTAATGAGCCATAAATAATTTATTTAATAATTATGACAAATAATATACATAAGTATACATACATATTTATGTAAGTATATCATCCGAACCTTTCCTTTGTACTCTCATGAGTAAATATGATACTATGACTAGAAATTTGTAATATAAGATCTTGTTTAATGCAATTACAAAATAATTGAACGGCAAACACAGTAAAGTAATATAAAAAAGGAAATTTAATGCAATTGAAATCGACTCTATGACTTATGAAAGAACATTTTATTTCCAGTCATTCATAGAGAAATAAGTCACGTTCTTAATGAATCATGTACATATGTATGTATGTACATGATGCAGCAGACTTCATGCATGTAAAATACTTAACTTTTTTTGTTGTTCATAAAACAACTTCAATTACTTAATGAAATGTCACTTAAAAAAAATATAGACAGTTTCGAATTCGCTTTTTTATTATTATTCTAAGCCATTTAATGTACTTAAAACGAACTTGAGGGGAATGCGGTAAAGGGTATTCTTACAACCAGCATGATTTGGTATAAAAAAGGAAAAACAAATAACTTCCAGTAGCTATAAATGAATACACACATGGAAATTCAGTTTTATTTAAATTTTGATTTAAAGAAAATTATCTTTGCCCAAGTATCATGTTGAAATTCTTTTTAAACAAAAGCATTTGAAATTATTATTTTTTCATGATTTCATTACCGAAAAGAAATTTATGTTTATGTTGCAGCAATTGTCTTTCTCACCCGCATTGTTACTCTCGGAAGCGTGTATTTGTTTTCCCTCAGCTCATTTCATTAGGAAGATTTTTCTTTTCTATACCCTCCAGACAAAATAGCAATAATGTACTACATTCATGGAGTACTTAAGCCATGAGTTCATGATTGGAAAACATTTTTGTTCAAAGTTATTGAACTGTGCATATTTTACCTATAACAATAAATTAATTGCACAGGAGGATCAATATTGCAATAAAATTGAATTAAAAACAACAAGAGCAAAAAAATGGAAATATATAAATGAGGGTTTATTTTACCATTTTGTACACAGTGTAAGGGTAATAGGATTTTTAAGCAATGATCCTAAATAGTTAGCATTAATTAAAAAAATGTTTACTTAGGTTTAGGTACATGCATGCGAGGGATGTCTGAAGATATAACTTTTCATGATACAGTGTTGCAATTGACAACATATTTTCACTTAACGTATATCTTTTTTATTTAACTAGCATTTACAGGGGCAAGTTTCGAAAAACCTAATATACTCAAACATTTTCACTTGAACACAATTTTTGAGCTTCCTTTTCAACTTCCAAAGACAATGATTTTTTCGACATTTGCAACCAATAAAATGATAAAAATATAATTTACTTAAGTTTTAAATTTTTTTTGAAAATGATTGCGATTTCTTCCATCAAATACAGTTGAATTCATATGAGGGCATGCCGTTTAATTGAAAAAATCGCTTATATACTTATGTTACCTTCGTTCCAGTGCGGAACATAGGGCCATATGGTTTCATTAATCACATATTTAAGAAGGGCACCCGATTAGGATGCCGCATCCGAGTCTCGAATTCAAAGCCTTTCTGGAATTCAAAGCACTTTAGTTCACTTAAAGGAAAATCCACTTTGTTTGTAAAACTGCGAAATTAGATGAAACAAACATACGAGTAGGTTAAGAGAGCCAAGAACGGCACACCATGCAGTGCCGGCTCACTTAATCGCATTACATTCAACCGATAAAATCTGTTTATAAAATAAATCGGAATTTAAAATCAGCAAACACCAGTTTTATACAATATATAATATACGATTTTAAAAATGCTGCTTATATAAGCGAAACGGTTTTCATCTACCTCAAATCCGTTTAATTGAAAATCCTTCATAAGGGAAAAACAATTCCTGTAACCAAATTCGACTATAGGTATAAAAAAAACAATTTGATATCATTTTTTAATATCAATCTCATAAATACGCAATAAAATACATAATAATGATCTCGTTTGATATGAATTATAAATTAAACCACAATTAAAATTATCTTTATTTGAAATATTTTGCTTACACAATACTTTTTTTGTACATGACCGTGCAGGTATTTAAACAACTTGTACAATATTTTATGCTTATGATTTGCTTTGAAAAAATCTCATCAATAAACTTTTCAAATGGCCCTCGTCGTTCATATATTTCTTTTTACACAACTTCTATATGGTTCAATTGTCTAACTTTAGTAATTATTGTTTTCCTCATCATATCATGACACATTCTCTTACTCCGTGCATCTGCACATATACATACATAAGTACGTGCACATAATTACATTTTTAATGTTTCTCCTAGTTATGTGCAGCATTCTTTATGCATCTTCTGCCCTCACTACATAGACCCATGCATATGGAACAATAATTATAACGATGGCAACTCTGCGTTACCGATTTTTTTTTGTCCAGCGTATAGTTAATACACTTCCGGTTTTTAGGGTACATATTAAAATATGGAGAATGAGAAGAGAACAAAACTTTAGGTTATGAACTCGTTAAATGCTAGGTTGCATCATTTTGTTCTTGTTATTATTATTTCATCCATATAATGAACGTAACCTCATTTCAAGTACACCATAAGTACATTATTTTGAATAAGAAGAAAAGAACTCGTTATACACTTACCAAAACACAAACAGACACTTACACTTTATTATATGCACCCATATGTATATGTATGTACATACATACATACATATGTACTTATATGTATATATCGTACATATGTATATGCATCTACAACGATAGTAGTAAAATTGTGCTTTAGTTATTCTTGTATCAACAGAAGTTAGAATTCCTTAGAAATTTAATGTTTAAAATCTTGAAATAAAAGTACACTACTATCTAGCATCTACACACTATATTTGAATAGTTGTTGCAACATAGCTTTTGTGAAAAAAGTTTAAACAAAAATAACTAAAATATTAATATATACGTTGAATCCGGTGCCAACATGACCAAAATCTTTTGTTAACGCCTTTCTTGAGACCGTTTTCAAACCCGTCCGAGAGGTAACGAATATATTAGTATTTTAATTCCCATATATGGACAATCGAGTAAAAACGAATTTTATTTTCTCATATTTTCACTTTTGAATAGCAAGAAATAAACTAAATTCTTAAAATATGAACGAACAAAACAAAATACAAATTTTCTATTCTCTCACACATGTATGAGAAGAATCAGCAAAATATTAAGTTTACATGCTCATGCATATGATTGAGTGGTTAGTGAGCATTTCGGTACTCTGGATCTAATCAGATTTTTAAAAGTTCAAACATTTTTATAAATATTTATACAAACATTCCCAACAAAATTTTAGCATTTCATAACAGCATAAAACATTAAAATATTTCTGAATTAAATATACCCGAAATAAAATTCAGGTGAAATCAGTAACCCCCATAATTAGAATTTACACGTTACAAATTTAAACTAAACTTGAAATTCTTCACGAAAATCTTGTTTTTTTTTTTTTTTGGTATTTTGACTTAACTGCTAAGATTTTCCCAAAAATAATTAGGTGTCTTGTATAGTGTTCTTGCAAGCATTTTAAATCAGATAATCCGAAAAAAATTTACAAAATTACTATACGTATGTATAGTATATAAAAAACAAACTTTCAACTCATAAATTTCCTTAATAAGACCCTGAGGTTTTTTTCATTTCCCTATTTGTTAAACTCAACAAAGCAGCAAAAAAAATTGTGGAAAAAGAAGAAAAGATTAGCAAATTATGGTAGGTAAACTCCCCAACCATTAGTTAAATTGCATATTTCTCTCTATGATGCAGCTGTTTTCACAGCAGGCCCATTCATCTTTTGCGTTTCCCTTTTTATGGTTTTTCTGCTGTTTTTGCAAAAATATAGTACTTGCAGTTGTAGTATGAGTACTTTGCAAAGTATAATAATGTTTTTATTTGTATTTAAGAGCAGAGCACAAAGTACTTTCATAAATTTTCCTGAAAGATGCAATGAACTAAAAGGTCATTAACGTTGTTAGTGTTTTCAAAGTTTAAGGTTTTTCCCTCTACACTGATCAATAACTAAATCTTTAAACAAATACAAACCACAACACAAAAAAAGATCATAATAAAATTAATTGATTTTTGACATAAAACTATTTACCCTTGCAGAAAATTTTGCAAAAGCCACAAAATTAATCTTTCAGTATCAGAATACTGAGAACAATTATATGAAGTACCAGAGGCCCAGATGTAAACGAAACACATAAACAGTCCATGGTGCGATTTAAATCACTTAATGACAAGCTCGTTGTGGAAAGCGAAATAAAAATTGAATAGAAATCAACAAGCACTTGACCATATAAAAAATTACACTTGATTTTTTTTTTTACAATTTGAAGATGAGTGTTAGCTGTCATTTCATGTGTAAAAAGCGAAACTTATTTGAGAATCCTTTAAGTACAATCATTTTGATTTTTAATGGAGGCATGTAATCGAGTTTGTGTTTTTTTAACGAAAATGATTTTTATGTATTGGCGAGTGAAGTGGTTGGTTGGTATGTGATAATTTATTTTCATATTACCACATATTGTTCAATGTTATTGGGTAAAGGTAAGATTTAAAAATTTTTAGAATTTTATTTGCGGTGATATAAATATTTTTTTTATACTAGCGGTTATTTTTAGAATTTTTGTTGGTTGTTTATTCATATTCTTCGAATTCTAATTGCGCATAATATCAAAGCTCAAACCTTAATTTTATAAACTGCACAATTTTCAAGCTTCATTCATTTTACGAGTATACATATATGTATGATTTACTCAATTCGAAATAAATTAGATAATCTATTAGAATTCATATTTCTTCGTCTAGATTTAAAATCACATTTTGTAAAACGAAACGAAAATTCGCCTCGATTATTTGTATTAAAAACAAATTTAGATTTTTATTGTTTTGTTCTTTTCAAGACAAATAAACGAAACGAATTTTCGTTAAATTTACAATATCAAGACATTACTTTCACAAAACAGACGTTTAGAGAGTTTAATAAATAAAAGTGTGTAATATTGTTAATGTTTCATCCTTTTCTACTTGCAGATAGCGCTACCTATGTTGGAAACATTTTGAAAATCAAATCGGTTAAAAAGGAAGATCGTGGTACTTACTATTGTGTTGCTGATAACGGTGTCTCTGTTGGCGATCGTCGTAACATCAATTTGGAAGTTGAATTTTCTCCCGTTATCACAGTACCCCGGCCCCGTTTGGGTCAAGCTCTACAATACGACATGGATTTGGAATGCCACATAGAAGCGTACCCGCCACCAGCCATCGTCTGGCTGAAGGATGACATCCAACTATCAAATAATCAGCATTACAGCATTTCACATTTCGCCACTGCCGACGAATATACCGATTCCACACTACGTGTGATTACAATTGAGAAACGTCAATATGGTGATTACGTATGCAAGGCTGTGAACAAGTTGGGCGAAGCTCAGGCTCGTGTTAATCTATTTGAAACTGTCGTCCCCGTTTGTCCTCCCGCCTGTGGTCAAGCGTATTATGGTGATGCTGAACGTTTGGCTATCACTTCTTTAGCAACATTAGGCATTCTTTTGGCTGCTTTATATATAAGATAAACAGTTTACCCGATTCTGAAAGAGAAGCCAGTGATTAAAATGTTGACATGAAAAACAAAAATGAAATAATGTTTTAGCTTAGAAAAATCAAGGCAGATTACTAATATATGTACATGTATCGACAAATCCTAAATAATTCACTAACTTTCTAATTATCGAACTTCATATGTAAAAAATAAATTATTATTACGAAGTTTGAAAATCTGATTTTCTTCGAACTGGCTTGGATTCGGCGAGGCATGTATATACCTATTACTTTGTCTTGATATAAACATTCCAAATTTAAAAAAAAAAAAAAAAAATACATTCCAATACAAAAAAAATCCTTTCCTTTTATAAAAATTTATAATTTAGTTTTTTTTTTTCGTTCAATACGTCCATTTTTAAGTTAATTAAAACAAAATAAGATCTTTAGTTAATTACAACTAAAACAAATTATATTTTGTCCTTTAACCCGTCCGTTAATGTATACAAATCTTTAAAAATAGATGGACCCACCAAAAAAAATTCTTGCAAGAACGTCTGCTATTAAAACATTGATTTTTTTACGAAAGAGGACTACTTTCCATTACAAAAACTATCACAAAAACAATTTTATATATTTAATTACCATTTAGTAGCTATAACTAAAATTTTAATTTGAAAGTATTTTATATTTATTAAATAATGTATAAAATATTTTCAATTCAAATAATTTTTTACATGGTAAGACTCTCTAGTAATGTAAATTTTCCATTTTTAATAAATAATAAAAATAATGTCAATTTATAGTATCTGATATATTCTCCCCATTTTTTAGTCGTAAGAACAAAAACCGAAAATTTTTAAATAATTATAAAATCTGCTATATCATTTTTCGTATAAATAAAAATAACAATATATTGAATAAAACTAAATGTATGTATATGTATGTGTAGTTTTTCATAACAAAAAAAGATTAAATAATTATTAACGATTAAGTCTTAAGTTAATAAAAAAATGTATTTTGAGACCCATGCAAATCTATGGAAAAAAATGGGTGTAAATAAAAATAACAAAGAATGATAACTTTTGAAATAAAATGTGTATGCCTCAATTTTATATAAAAATTATTTTAAATAAAATTACAAAAAATATTGAAAAATTAAAAAGTACATACATATGAAATTTTTATTATGAAGTGGTGCTCGAAAATATTCTAAAATAAGTTTTACTAATTATTGCCAATGAGTGTAATGCCTGTAAAAATTAGATCAACATTTATGCCATCCTTTCAAGGCTACAATGGGACCCTTTTGCAAAGTAAAAGTCACTAAATACATAATTTTTTTATTTTTAGCAAACTGATTGGTTTTGCCCTAAACATATCAATAGGTTAATTTCTATCAAATCAAAATAAAATAAAAAATTCTATAAAAAGTACAAAATATATAGCCATTATATTAAGAAATGTTTTCCACTATGCGCCCACCATTTGGCGTAAAAGCAATAAATATAATAATATTAATACATGAAGCTTAAGAATTGTAAGAAAAGTAGAAAAAACAGTAGACTTCAAAGTCGATTCCTACTGTAGACTTGTGTTTCTGTCTTTTTTACTCTTCTGTTTCCAATTTTCCATTATCTGTCTATCACAGCTATTACAAAGGGACCAAATCATGGCAACAAGTGAGCCAAAGCTGCCTGTTAAACATAACCTAATATTAGAGCTGAATAATTTAAAATTTATATGTTGAATGTTTGAAAACGTCTGTTAAATAATTTAATTTTGATTGGAAACTCCTCAAACTCAACATTTTTCGAATTTCGGTATTATTAATAATTTTTCAGTAGAAACAGCAAATAACTTTCAAAAGACGAATTTTTAATGAATAGGTAAATATTACGAGAAAAGTCCGAGCTCTGTATGTGTTTGTTGAAAGCAGTCTAGCGGCAAACATAAAATAAGAATTTTCATGCTGGGATTGTCCAAATTAGTAAATGCATACAAAATTTTTTTTTATTTTATATGACTTTGTTCACGTTTGTTAAAAAAAAGAAGCGTTCACTTTATCTAGTGGTTGAAGTTTCCACCATGTACATGTTCACATTTTCGTGAGCCTACTATTGATATTTGTATCGGTTTTATTTTAAAGCCGACGGACGATCTGTGCAATTATTTTTAAAAAGTGAAAAATTACCTATATTTCTATTTGCTATTCTTCATTATTTCTTAATACTAAAACTGAATGTTTGAGAAGAAAAAGCTGAATAAAAGTACATGGGAATTTTGTACAAACAGACATTGGTATTGATTTTCAAAAACACACGAGACAATTGCTTCTTGCTTTTCCTTATTTCTTCCTTAATAAAAATAATTAAAAAGTAATAATAATACGTACTGACAAGTTCAGTACTCAAACTGGTAATTAAACTGATAATTTTATTTAATAACGAATATAGTTCAAAGAATAAGGTAAAATTAAATTAAAAATTTGTAAACATATTTAAAACTGAAATTTATTATTTCGGGATATTCTTCCCAACTAATTGTTAAAAACAAAGTTTTTTACGAGGTTGAATGTTTTCATTTCAAACTGCTTAAAGTTCATTGACGGTTTGGTTTAGCGCCCAATGAAATGTCGGCATATGAACAACTTAAGCCACAACAAACAATAATACAATTTGCAAACATATCTAAAATATGGCCTTTTAAAGTACTTACATTCTGAATATTGTTTGTCACACAAGCAAATACAGCTTTTTCAGTTATTTATGCATGGGTCGCCAATTGCAATCTGATCCGTATATATTGTATATCATTATGATTTCACTAAATCTTCATTTGATCCTTGCTGTTTTTTGATTCGTCATCGAATTATGTTTATTGTCATATTTTTCAAAACTACAATATTGATATATACATATGTACATATATAATAACACTGTCAACCTAAGGTATTGCTTACATAATTTTTTTTGTCACATATATGGATTATTCCTATTTTTTATGTTTGAAAAATCTGTTTTGCGATTTGGACATTGTATCAAGACAAAGTCCTTAACTCAGATCAGTTCTCACAACTTTATGTACATTTTTTTATCTCGACTTTGATGAAAAAAATTTTGCGGGCAAAACATCAAGTTTTAATTTCATAAACAACGTGAAAACATTATTAGTTCATACGAAGTCTTCAGACTTTTCGATCGCAGACGTTGCATGGAGTTGCGCCTTTGATGTGGGAAAGATCACTGTACGCAGTGCGTACAGTGCAAAAAACATGCACGGCTTTTAATTGTTCAAAATAAAGAATAAAATATGCTATTCAAAAAACGAAAATTATGAAAATATAAACATTCGCAATGATATCCAATTACACTTTTACTCAAATTTACTTGTTTACAAAATGAAGTTGTACACGAAGTCGTATTATTTCAAGCAAAATAACAAATCTGGTTATCAGCCTATTTTTACCAACAGTCGCAATGTATACTCGTATTGCTTAATTTTAACGCATAACTCTTCTGTTTATTAGTAATCGACGTTGGAAAGTTTACAGCATAAGAAAGTCACGAATCACAAATTTTGAAGTGATTTTTGACATTCCTCTGCACTTTTTCAACATTTTCGAAAAGCAACATAACATAAGAAATTAATACAACGGCAAGAATGCCGAAAAAAATTGGAAACTGTTTCATATTTTTGTTTAATCAATAAATTCAACTTTTCATGGAAATAAAATGTTTGCGACAATATGAAATATTTGATATTCAATATCACATTATAAAATATGAAACATGAATATGACGTAAAAAGCTTTCCTTTTCAAATACGGACTTTTCAATACTTAAGATTCGTAATAGAGCTCCTTTAGGAATTTACATATCTAAGGATTGTGACATACTTATATATTTTATAATTTTAACAGAATGATTACATTGTCTTTTTCTTTTTATTCATTTTTGTTTACGTATTTGGCAGCAAAGTCATCATAAATTGTCCATAAAGTAAAGCTTTCTTCAACAATTCACAATTTGCTTGAGTATCTGCAATGTATAAAAAAGAATTACCAATTATTTGAAATCCAATATTATTTGAACTAACATTAAAATCTAAGTCCAATAAATGTCTTTTTTCTCTCCTTATAAAGGGGATTACACGTTTTGTTCATAAAAAGCAAACACACCACTCATTAAAACATACATACGAATACATTCCCTTAAAATTAGCATGCCAATTGAAGCACTTCAAACACAATTAATTCACTTAATGGAATTTCCAATAGTAGCCATGCGAATGTACATGAGCAGTTCAGCTTCATAATCAGTATATGATTGATTGTTAAACAATTTCGTTGAGGGTATAAAGTGGCGTAAAGGATTTTCAATCAGAAAATAATAAATTTTTGTCAACTTCTGCAAACTGCGCAAGGAATTTACTGAACAAGCATCTATTTTATCTAATATTTCCATAATGCGATCGTGCTGGTGTTTGGCACGTTCTTGAAACGCTTGTGGATCAACTGAAATGGAAAAAATAAAATTAGAAGTAATTAGAAATATTGAAATCACAGAAAAATAATCAATGGTCTAGTGGTTAAACTGGTTGTATCACATAAAAATAAATTAAAAATCATACTATACCCAAAAACGTGTCCAAATTTATCTTCAAATCAGTTGAATGTTGTGCAATCGAATCCGCCCACAAAATGTGATTACGGACTTCCTGTAAAGCACCAAAGGGTGTTAATAAAATGCCTGGAGCTAACTGAATTGTCGAAGTGAGTTCACGTGAATCGATTATTAAAGGATTTGGTGATAAATAGAAAGCGCTGTTGGAAAGGGTAAAAAAATAAAGAAAAACAACACGTTATGTGAGATTGATATGTAAATATGAAACAAAATGGGGGTTAGCTTATTTATGTATTATGTACGTATATGTAACACTTTTTAAAGACAACCAAATACCAACATAATATTTATATATGTTTTACACTTATCTATATTTACCATTCTTTGCTTACACACGACAAATGGTCCAATGGCAGCTCACAAAACGTATTTAATTCCATGGTATGAGGTGTCAATATTTTGTTTTGCGCCTGTGGCATTAATGTAAAATCACCAGCTCCAAAAATGCGTCTCGTCGATGGTGTCTTATTCAATGGGGATATGGTTGAATCAAAATCTAATTTTGTACTGCAGAAAACATTGTCATTACTCATCTCAAAACTTTCAACACACAATGAATGATTATTGTCGATGGTGAGTTTTAATTTCGTGGGTTTGAAATTTGATTCAATATTTTTTGTTGCTTCTAAGTCTTCCAGTTGATGTTTCATAATATTTTTGGAATAAACTATTCTGTCTTTGACTTGTGTTAATTGCATCATATCATATTGTAAGCGATTGACTGAGGTACCTATTTCTCCATACACTTGTTTGATTGAACCAAGAAGTACCTGAAATTTGTTGTTTTATGAGGAAAGTTTTATTTGTTGGGAAATGTCATATTCTTGAAGAGAAATTTTAATTATATTCATGATTACTGTACTGTATTTATAGGAATAATATAAATCGTGGTGAATGTGTGGCTAAGAGTGCAATTCTAAACACGATCTACATTCTGTCTTTAATTGGTACCTGAAATTTGTTGTTTTATGAGGAAAGTTTTATTTTTTGGGAAATGTCATATTCTTAAGGAGAAATTTTAATTATATTCATGATTATTGTACTGTAAATATAGGAATAATATAAATCGTGGTGAATGTGTGGCTAAGAGTGCAATTCTAAACACGATCTACATTCTGTCTTTAATTGGTACCTGAAATTTGTTGTTTTATGAGGAAAGTTTTATTTTTTGGGAAATGTCATATTCTTAAGGAGAAATTTTAATTATATTCATGATTATTGTACTGTATTTATAGGAATAATATAAATCGTGGTGAATGTGTGGCTAAGAGTGCAATTCTAAACACGATCTACACTCTGTCTTTAATTGGAAACCAAAAGACGTTAGATAAAAATAACACAGGCAAAAATTATATTATTTTATCAACTTTTGATTCTTTATAGCCCCTAGATATTATGTTCTATAATGACTTATTTCTTTAAGTTTATATATAAAATAGCTACCTATATACTACAAAAATTGCACTTACTTCATGATTTTCCAACTTTTTCTCGGAATTACCTATTTCCGCTTTTAGATTTTCAATTTGTTGTGTTAAATATTCATTTTCGCCTTTGGTAAAATTCAATGAACAATATTCAATTACGTAGTTTCGAATAATGCCTTCATTTTGTTCCGAATCTGCATCAGAATTAAATATTTTTATTTTTTCCAGCAATTTATCTTCGAATTCGCTAAATGCCTTTAGATATTTTTCTTCCAAAACTTTGCGTTCCTGATATGCTGACAAAAATTTACTGACCAGACTAAAAAAACTCGCTTTTGTTTTCATCAAATTTAATTCAAAATTTGTTAACGTTTCTCGATTATTCGC
The DNA here is from genome assembly GCA_963681545.1 of Germaria angustata. Lineage (NCBI taxonomy): Eukaryota > Metazoa > Arthropoda > Insecta > Diptera > Tachinidae > Germaria > Germaria angustata. The sequence goes on along the minus strand of OY813002.1, from coordinate 55,533,318 downwards.
AGCACTAGTTACATGAGATTCATTAGTAATGGTTTTGTTAAGAGACATAATATATTGCAGTTGCTCTTCCTTAAGACGCATAATGGCGTTAAATATGAGAAACACAGGTATATTGGCAAAAATTTTACGTAAATTAGTCCATAAATCAGTTTTGACATCTTGTAAGTCTTGTGCTTTCAGAAAAATAAATTATGTATGTTATTATAATACATATATATATCAACATTTCTTTTGTAACATACCATTGGTATTTCTTTCACAATATGTATAAAATTCTTCCAATTCCTTAAGAGCTTCGTTTACAGCATTTATAGCTTTGCTTTCACTTTTATTTTCATTTGTCAAGACTACCGGCATTGTGGCTTTAATCTTTTCTCTATTCTCTTTTTCTCTTTCGATTTCCTTATCCAATTCCTGGGATTTGAGATCCAGAATAAGAACTTTAGCTTCTAACACATCACATTTATTTTCTAAATTTATTTCTTGAATATCTTTTTAAACAATGTAGATTAGAATGAGATTACATATTTCATTTATATTTATCTAATATATGAAACTTACTTTTTGCTTTGATGGAAGCTGCCAGCGCTTCGTATTCTTTTTTGCGTTCATCAAAACGTTGTAGTAAATCTTTTTGCTTCTTTTTAAGATCCTGAACTTTGAGATGCAATTGCATTTCTCGTGGTAAAAATAAACGCTCGGAAACCTTTAATAAAATAAATATATTACACACACATATTAGAACGGTTGTATATTACGTTGTAATTATCGAATCGAACGATATGGAACGCGTTATGTGGTGCCTGCAAGACGTCGCTATAATTCATCAATCGAATGCAACAATGGAATTCTATACGAATGTTTTATATGTAAATATCTTACGGAGATGACGTGAAATAGTCACCAGTATCGAGCTATACAAATGATAAACTATATTTTGCACGTAAAAGGTTTATCTAAAATAAAATAAATAAGTAAGAATCAATCATAATGCATTGATCCAAAGTCAACAAGGAAAAATGTTTACTTTAATTCCAACCTACACAACAGACGCCGCTACACCACCTCTTCAATGTTCGGTGACGGTTGTAAGTATATTAATACTACTTAAGCAAACAACTAATTGAAAAATCATGAGAATTCTATTTACCATTGTCTTTGGAACACACCATATCTGACTACATTTTGTTAATTTCGATACCGATTTGATTTTGTCTTCATTTACCAACTTTTGATTCATTTGCCAACTTTGTCAAAAAATAAGCATTTAAATCATCTTTTCTTACCGATACGACCCGACCTTTGATCTTTTCCACTTTATGTATCAATATATTCTCCTTAACATCTTGAACCTCCTGGCGTGGACAAACGCGTCGCATTAAATTACAGAAATAGTCTCGTTGGCGAGATTTAAAAACACTGCAATTAATTTTTTTAAGATATGTAAGTACATACATATGTATCTATATTGATTCCCAGTTATTTTTAACTTACGATTTTAAGGCATCTTCGCTGGGTATTGCATCAGGCGGGCAACCTAAATTTGTTGCCCATACTCGAAATGACTCTATGTCATCGTCAATTGTCATGTTTTATTAAAAAATTATATGAAAAAAGATAATTACCAACAATGTATTTCAATAATTGTTCTTTTTTCGAAAATTTTCCGCCCAAGGTATAAAAAGTGGTGCCGAGTCATTTTTGATAATAAAGATGCCAGCTTTTTGTGTGACAGAGTTGGCTCGGTAGTGTAGTATACTTAACCCGAAAACGCTAAAATTATATATATATATATATATATATATATATATATATATATATATATATATATATATATATATTTATTTATTTATTTATTTATTCTTCTTTATATGGGAATTGAAAAATACATTTATTCATGTATTATGTATATTAAAAATAGCGTTAAAAAGCAGAAAGAAATAATTTAATGATATTCGGTAGTTTTTTTTTTTATTTTGCATCCGTTACACATATGTCAAATGTGCATTCAAGCTTCACCATGTTACTGTTAGTTTAGTTTAGTTTAGTTTATTGAGTAGTATTTTTAAATACTTTGAAATTAACATTGCATTAAATATGTTAAAAAAATAAAATTATTATATGTTCTGAACTAAATTATTTCTAATGAAATTTACAACATTTTTTCTGAATAATCTAACATTTTGTTCATTCTTAATTTCATTTGGCATCAAATTGTATAATCTCAATCCCTTATAGAAAAACGTTTTCTTCATCTCATTGTTATGAGCTTGTTGCAGTCTGAAGTCATTAGCATTTCTGAGGTTGTATGGCTGAGCATTTCTCACGTATCTTGTCTGTTCCAATATATAATCAGGTGCATCTCCCATTTTCAACTTTTGAATGAAACTTATTGTGTTTAGTTGTAGTCTTTCTTGAATACTTAACCATCTTAGGGTGTTTAGCATGTGTCTAATTGATGTTAGTCGATTACATTTCAATATTGCGCGCATGGCTTTGTTCTGAAGCTTTTGTAGTCTTGAAGTTTGTTGATCACTGCAGCTTGAGTATAATATAGTTGATCCATATTCAAAATGTGGTTTAATTATTGTGTTGTATATATTTATAGATGTTATTGTAGAAACTTTATTTCTCAAACGCTTAAAAAACCCGATTTTTTTCCCAATCTTTTTACATATGTACTCAATATGTTCGTTGAACTTTAATTTCTTGTCAATAATGAAACCTAGGTATTTAATACTGTTAACTTTTTCAATTGGTATATTGTTTATATTAAATATTTTGTCTGTGTTCATATTAATTTCCATTAATTTGGTTTTCTTTTCATTAAGTTTTAATTTATTCATTTTTAACCACTTGTTTATATTGTACATATCACTTGTTATATTTTCATAGCACATTTCTTCTGTTTCTGCTTCTGTAAATATAAGCGTATCATCTGCGTATAGGATTATTTCGCACTTTTCCAATATCTTTTCAATGTCGTTTATATAAATAATAAATAGGAGAGCTCCCAGTATTGAGCCTTGCGGTACGCCGTATTCATTTTCTATCGCAGTCGATTCTATGTTATTAACTTTTGTTTTTTGCTTACGATTTGTTAGATAGGTTTTAAACCAATTTAGCTCAGTGCCTTGTATTCCAAACCTGTGAAGTTTTTGTATAAGAATGTTTCTATCAATAGTCTCGAACGCTCGTTTAAAGTCAAGAAAAATAGACAAAACTTTATTATTTTTCTTTACACATTTCCACCTATTTATTAAATAATTTACAGTTGTTTCGCATGAATGTTTTTTTCTAAATCCTGACTGATATTTAAATAGTAGTGAGTTACTTTCTAAATATTCTTCTAGTTGATTTTTCACAACTTTTTCCAACACCTTTTCACATATTTTTAAACTATTTATTGGACGAAATTCTTCAATTTTGTTTGTATCTTTAACTTTTGCCACTGGTGTTATCATCGATTCTTTCCAATTTTCAGGGAAATTTCCCGTTTCCATTGATTTATTAATAATGTCCAGTAAAATATTGCCACTTCTGTCCCATGTATCGAGGATAATATTTTTGGTAATTTTTTTATAGTCAGGTTTGTTGTTTATATTCTTTAATACGGTTTTTAATTCTACCATAGATATTGCGCGGAATTTGAATCGAGAGTTTATCACAGGTATCAAATTTTTGTATTGCACATTTTCAATTGAGTTTCTTATTTCCTTAATGCTATCAATAAAATAAGTGTTAAAGTTTTCTGCTATTTCTAAATTTGTCTTATGCTCTACTTGGTTAAATATCACAGTTTTTATCGTATCTCTAGTTTTTCTTAGGACAAGTTCTTTTATTACACTCCACATTTCTTTTTGGTCTCTAGCTATTGCAATCTTATTATTTATATAATTGCGCTTTTCATTTTCTATTTTCGTTTTATATTTATTTCTTAATGTTTTGTATGTTGCCCATGATGAGTTTGTATTGTCAATTACTGCTCTTTGGTATGCAATCACCTTTTCTGTTTTTAGATTTCTTAAGTTGTTACTAAACCATAAATTCCTATTGTATTCATTAATTTGTTTTTTTACAGTAAATTTTTCTATCGTAATTTCCATACATTTATCAAAGTTTTCCACCTGTTCATTAACATTAAACATTCTATTATATTCTAGTATTGCACTTAGTTCATTTCTAAAACGGTTTTTATTATATTTAAATACATCTATTTGTTTTCTTTTCATTTCTGGAGTATTGTTTTCACATTCAATAATAATGTCTATTGCTTCATGATCTGATATTTTATTGTGTATATTGGTTGTTGCAGATATTCGTTCATTATTTGTTATAACATAATCTATTATTGTATTTGAGTTCTGTGTTATTCTGGTATCTTCAAGCATTATCTGTTTCAACCCATTATCATTAAGTATGCTTTCAATTCTCTGTTTATAAAAATCTGCCCTCCAATCAATATTAAAATCACCGGCGATAATTATGTCGCAATTCAGTTCATATATTTCTTCAAGAAAATTTTGGAATTCATCACAAAAATCCGCCTTCGAATAACTCGGAGATCTATATATCGCTATTACAATAAGTGAAGAATTCTTATTTTTTGCCATATATGCACTAATCCAATATTCAGTATCTTTTACAATAGTCTTTATATTTGATAACATCCATTGTTTTTTAAAATAGATAATAACACCTCCTGTTTTTGTAGAACTAGACGTTGTGGTAAATAGATCATAACCATTTATTTCAACTTCTGCTTCATCTATATTATCTGTCATATGCGTTTCTGATAATATTATAAAGTCCGGCTTAACATATTGTACTATAATCTCAAGCTGATTAAAATTATTTGTTAGTCCTTGGATGTTAGTATATAATCCATGTATCTTCTCTGATTGTTATATTTCTATATCTACCCCATACCGTTTCTTTTTTAAATTTAATTTATTTATATAAACTGGACAATCTTTGCTTATCGTAGTATGATTTTCATCGAGACATAAATTAAGTCTTTTGTTTTCTTTGTTGCAATTGATACATTTTTTTAGAATTTCTTTTGTACAGTCTTTGCTTTTGTGGTTGCAATGGCATTTAAAACATATTGGTTCATTTCGACATTCATTTGCTTTATGGTTGTAGCCTTGACAATTAAAACATTGTATTATATGTGTACCATCAAATATTCTACATCTCTCCCATCCAACATTCAGTCTTTGACTTGCCATGATTTTATGATATGTTTCATCATCAACTTTTATTTTTGCGCTGTATACAGATCTATTGAATCTTTTGGTCTCAAAGCATTTAACAATTTCAAATCTACTGTCTTTCATTACATCATTTTGGTTTTTTAATTTTTCAATTAATTCACTTTCATTTATTTTGAAATTCATGTCCGTTAATATTATATTCATAGCGTTCTGTTTTGGAATTTTTACTTCGTAATTATCACTTATTTTGGTTTGAATTGCATTTTTTATTTTTTCTCGTTCATCTTTATTTTCGCTCTGAATAACTATTGTACCATTTCTGCGTGTTTCAACATTTACAATTTTAAAATTCATTGGATCAACTTTTTTATTAAGTTCTTCCTTGGTTTTTTGCACTGTTTGTTTTCCTTTCGGTTTTATGATTAAGGGGATATTCTTTGACACATCTGGCATCACATTTCTATTTGATACTGCTTGTGCATACGACACTTTTTTTTGATTATTTTCTTTCACAATTTTTTTAATTTCATCGCACATCTTTTCATTGTTGTTGTTAATTTTATTATATATATCTTTATTTTTATTTTCAACTTCGCTTACATTTCCATACAGACTTTTTACTTCTTCGACATTTTTTTCGCACATTTTTTGCATGTTGTCCATTTTTTTAAATCTTGCATCATACCTCTTTTCAATAGCTTCTAATAGTGCTTTTACTTCATTTTCATTTTGTTTGAGTGACCTCTCAAATTCGTGTTTGTAATCAATCAATGTTTGTTTGTTTTTGTTGACAATATCATGTATTTCTTTCAACATCATATCAACGTTCTGTATATACTGCATACAGTCATCACAGATATATCTTATATAGTTATTTTCTTCAAATATTTTGCCAGAGTATTGATCGATTCCCGCGCATTTTTTGGTAAGATGATAAATTTTTTCACAAACTCCATTACAACGAATGCCACTTTCACCTCTGATCGCCGATCTGCATTTACTGCACTCAGCCATTTTATTGTTTTAATGGAAAGCAAATATATTTCTATATTTTCTTAATTCCACTGTTTTGCTGATGTTTTATTTCATAAATCAATAATAAATTTGTCTTTTTTACCGGATTATTAATTATTTTTCAATAAATTTGTTCAGATCCAAAATAATTCACTTGTTTTCAATAATTTAATTTTTTACAAAGTAGTGCTTTCTTAATAAATCGATTGTGTGCAGAAACGAAAATAGATTATGAATATAATTTTAAAATTTATAAATTTTATTTATTTATTTAAATTTATTTATTGACATAAAAATAGTTTTGGAAGCAAGTCCAGTTTATAGAAGAAATTTAAAAAAGATTGAATCATCGGCTCCTGATTAGTTAGGAAATTTTGAGCATATCGCAGTACATTTTCAGAAGCTTTTGAATTATACCAGTATTGATCTAAAGCTCTCAGAAATGTGCAGTATATACCTATCTTTCTTTCATTATTAAGTTTTCTATCACCTATACGAAATTTGGACCAATTCACTGAGTCTCACCTAAGCTCTTTTTTAATTTCTTTATATTAGCTGTAATTATTTTCTCGTAGCATAATTTTTATTACTTTGTATTATCAAAGTATTTCAAATTAACTTTCCATCTCTGTATACATTGCAGTATCGCTATTCTTTAATAAAAATCAATTAATTGACACCACTCTGCACTGATCAATTTGACAACGCGCGCAATTCTTACTACGCCAACATCTGTCATTAGTATTTTTCCCAATTTTCATTCAAAATTTCCTTGCGCTGCTTTAGAAATGGATATGAAGTCTATATTACTTCTAGTTTTAAGAATAAATTAATAAGAACTTTAATGAAAAAATGAAAACAATGAATAATGTACAAAAATACTTCAGTAGACAACTGGGAAATTGTAAGTATAGCTTAAAAACCAATAATGAAGTGTGAAGTAAACATGAAGATATTGGCATTACAAAATGTTGCCCAGAAGCAGAGGAGCCTGTTGTTGCTTAAAGTGCAACAACAATACACATACTTATTTGGCGCTTTATAAAAACTTTTGGCTCCAAATTTCCCCCTCGATATTATCAAGGCGGGAAATATACATAAGTGCAGTTTTTTCTTTGATTGGAGCAAAATCCATCTTTTATTATAAAGATATTTGCCACTTCAATTACATACATACATATATGTATGCAAAAATGCTGACCTTACAATATTTCATGTGTTTAATTAATAGTGATTATCATAAATTTTCTATTGCAGCGGGTGACCTGAGCTATGACTTCGCTTTGAAACGTCTGTGTGTGGCAAAGGAGGATAGCTGGCGCGGAATTTTGCCTTCAAATTACAGTTCAGATTTCAATCCAGAACCTCCCATATTCGCTGCCAAATTTGCAAATTGTGAGGGTTATCGCCATTTGTTGGCTATCGCTAATGAAGACGGTAAAATAGCTCTGCAAGACACTACACAACGCAACTATGAACCTGAAGAAATGGCTTTGGCGGCACCGCAATGCCATTATAATGCTGTTTTTGACTTGGAATGGGCTCCGGGACAAATGCGTTTTATCTCCGCCTCAGGTGATCATACGGCGCGCCTATGGGAAGTTACTAACAGTGAGATAGTAGGTATACGACCATTTGTAGGCCATACACGCTCAGTTAAAACGGCAGCTTTTCGTAAAAATGATTCTTCAGTATTCGCCACTGGTGGTAGAGATGGTGCTATTATTATTTGGGATACCAGAGCTAATTTAAACTTAGATATGACTCCGAGAGCAGATAATTGTATATATAGTGGACATGTTGGTGGTCCTGGCACACCAGTGTCTCAGAAAAAGCGATCACGTACTCCCAAAATGCCACCAAATACAACATCAAGCAGTATAACTGGGTTGGCATTTCAGGTAAGTACATCAACTTGTAAAAACCTAGTCTAAACACTTTATTATTACAACTACCTACAAAACATAAAAGCTACATGAAATTCTTCCATGGTTTTTTTATCATGCTTTTCCTTCCACAAGTATAGATAAAATTTTTATTTTAATTTTTATAATAGGATGAAAACACTTTGATATCTTGCGGAGCTGGTGATGGTATTATAAAAGTGTGGGATCTGCGACGAAATTACAGTGCCTACAAAAAAGAGCCACATCCAAAACACAGTTTGCCTTATGCCGGCTCATCCACATTTAAAGGTTTTACAAATTTAATAGTAGATGAATCGGGTTGTCGTCTTTTTGCCAACTGTATGGACAATACAATCTACTGTTATAATTTACATTCGTATTCGCCAAAGCCACTGGCACATTATCGTGGTCTTCTAAATAGTACCTTTTATATAAAATCTTGCCTTAGCCCGGATGGAAAATATTTGCTCAGTGGCAGTTCGGACGTAAAAGCTTATATTTGGAATTTGAATTATCCGGATGAACCGCTAGTGGGCTTGTCGGGCCACACAGTGGAAGTGACGTGCGTAGCATGGGGCTCAACACACGATTGCCCCATCGTTACTTGTAGTGATGATGCTAGACACAAAATATGGCGTATAGGACCAGAGAAGTTGTCAGCTTCGGACATAACGGATAATTATCGTGGCCAGGCAGAATATATTAGAAAGTTTTCAAAACCAAGCAATCATACGGCATCTACGCATAAATATAATTTAAGGGATTTGGAAAGTACACCCAGGTCTCTTAAAAGGATGGTGGAACAGAACGAAAGAACGCCTAATACTGTGGAAAAAGCTTCTACGAAAAGAAGCTTCTTGGAAATGTTAGGTTGTTCTGCAACACCGAATTGTGATGATAGTGGAGATGTTGAAATATTTGAGCCTAAGAGACCTAAAACATTAGAAACTCGTGGTCGTAGACTATTTAGTCCTTGTTCTTCCAATGCCGCTGGATCGTCTACAAGTTCCTTAACCGTTTCTGCATCGAGAAGTATTTTCAAACAATTATCTAGCATAGCGGAAGAACGTAATGTTAATAGTAATGTCAACACCACAAGTCCCCTCTCACATCACAAAAACTTGCTAAGTAATGATTCTAATGAAGAAAATAAGGAAATTGCCGTTTTGCAAACGCCACCCTCATGTATTGCCACTAATACAACCTATTCACCATTGACAGAAAATCGGACAGATTTCGAAACGAACACTTTAGCAGTTTCATTCACATCTCCGCCACCTTCGAGTACGCATTGTGGTCATAGACCTACGCAGCATACATATTCTTCAATATTTTCTCCCACATCAAATTTACCAAACTATGTATTAGATGGGGAAGCACCACATCTTGGTATTATGTCACCAAAACGGAAACTGAAAGACAAAGTGGATTGGCTTACCAAAATACGAAAGCAAAAAATGATGTCTTCCTGCCGAGGGACTTCACTGTCAGAGAAAATGCAAGAGCATCAGCCACATCACCTTATAAGTCACACAAGTGAACCAACTAGTGGAAGGGGGGCTGCTACATTAGCGCAAGTGCCGTCTCCTCGCTTACAAAGTCTTCGTCAGTCAGAAAACAGCCCTAGATCCACTACACCTCGAAGGCGTTTGTCACAAACGCATCTTTCCTCACCCTCATCATCTTCACATAATCAGCACCTACCGCGCACTCCCACTTCCAGTCGGAGAAATAGTGAAACTACTCTTCTACGATTCTTTACCGTTCAATCTCAAAATCCCGCCTCTACGCGCTCGACCAGACAACAACGAATAACTTCGTTAAGTACGGCTGACGTGGGCGAAATGAGACCTTTGTCTCCCATTACTGCCAGTTCTTCTCTTAATCATAATTCTGCCTCACCTAGCAATATAAACCCTAATGTGCCTATTTTACATACAATGGCCCCATCAGCAACTGCGTGCACTGAGTGATTTAGGTATATACAAATTTTAATTCGTTAGCTTCTAAACTATCTTATTTTCATATATATATATACATATTTTCATTTTTACCGCATTTTTTAATTTTGTTATAACAAAGTCTTAGAGATTTCCCGTAAATTGTATTTTCTTTGATAAGTTTTTGTTTCGCTTTTATATGAAAGCATTTCCAATTTGTAAATTTTATAGTTCGTATTTTAAGCATACATGGATTTATTTTATTTAACTAGTTGATAGCACCTTTAAAATTCCTGACTTGTTTGAGAGGAATTTTAAATACCTTTTTATTTTAATTTTAAATGTAACAAATTGGTAAGCAATTTATTGTTTCAGAAAACAAAGTTATTGTTTCCGCAAAGGAAAAGTGGCTAATATTATAATAAAGACTTATAAAAAAATTATAATTTAAATCTGTTTATGACTGGAGGCCCTATGCTTCTTATAGGAACTAAATGAATTAAGAAGTATATATATATATATATATATATATATATATATATATATATATATATATATATATATATATATATATATATATATATATATATATATAAGTATATATATATATATATATATATATATATATATATATATATATATATATATATATATATATATATATATATATAAGTATATATATATATACTTATATATATATATATATAAGTACTTATATATATATAAGTATATATAAGTACTTACTTATACTTATATATATATATATATATATATATATATATATATATATATAAGTATATATATATATATATATATATATATATACATATATATATACATATATATATATATATATATATATATATATATATATATATATATATATATATATATATATATATATATACATATATATATACATATATATATATATATATATATATATATATATATATATATATATATATATATATATATATATATATATATATATTATTTGCGCATATTTTTGATATCTGGGAATTCGTTTTGGAACGTAGTTATTTAGCTTTAAATAGTTTTATAATTGAAATTTTTGCTGTGTTTCAAACTGATGATTACCACCATCGATATTTACACCACAACAGGTAACGATTTTTTTAATATACTTATTCTTATTTATTTAAATGTTATAAATACAATTAAAAATTATATTATATTTATAACTTGGGTTTGACGAATACGGTAACAGATCAAAGTCTTAGGTGAGAATCTAACCCATAACCACTGTACTTATAGGTTAGTACACTACCCATTATCCTATCGAGGCATCCATTGTAAAACTAATTGAATATCTCGAACAGTTTTCAAGATCCATTTTAAAACGATTTTGGTATTGTTTATGAATTTTTAACGCGAATTTTCCATTACATTGAATTTAATTTGAATTGTTTTGCAAAATTTAATAAATTATCTTTATTCTCTTTAAATTTCGATTTCTTCAATTCTTTTGTTTTTGGTCAATCTGGTATTTGTATACATACAAGTATATACGTACATACGTACATTTGTTTCACAAGTACGTATACATTTACATATTATGTATGTAAATAAATACATACTTTTAAGTTTTCAATATCAAAATTCTATGGACCCTGGCACAGAACGTTCTTATCGTGCGTCATAAGGACCGAGAATAAATAGCATCTAGCAAATATTCTAAAATAGATTCATAGAAACATTCATTATATTTTTATAGTGTTTTATTAGCAATGCATTATTGGCTTCACTTTTTTACTTGTTTCTCTTATTAAACAATAAATATTTAAAATATTTTATTTAGCGTGTTTTACTCGTTGGTTTGACGTGGGACATTGAACCATTAAGATGTTGCTGTTGAACTTCATTTAAATTTAGCTGTTTCCGTATGACAGTGCTTTGGTTTAAGGTTTTAAGCATGTTGCGGCCGACACCAAATAATAAAACTAAATGACACAAATGTAAAATGCAACTGGAGAAATTCGTGCTGGGATAAGTGTTCCAGCAAAATTCAATAAGCCCTAATAGGAGATAACGCAATCCTAAGCTGTAGTTTGTAGACCATGTTAAATACGGCAGTGAGTGGAAGTACCACACATAAAATTGGTAGTGTAATGAGCGGGCGCACACTATACCAATGAAATTACATAGAAAAAAGGGCAATAGAGCCAATTGTGTGCATTGATCAAAATGTATGGAAACTTTATCTGTGTCGGTGTAAGAATTCGAAACATTTGTATTTTGTTGGGGTTTAATAGGTTCCTTGAGACCAGTTGAATTTTGTAAACCTTTTTCAAAGCTGCGAAGAAAAGTTTCTTGGTCAGCGGTTAGTTTTTCCTCGGCATCAGTGTCTTTCCTCTCCATTTTAGCTGATTTCTTTTGCTTTTTACTTCGTTTGTTTTCTTTTAGTTTCTTATTCTGCTGATCAAGTTGAGGCTGTAATTGACATTGCAAATGTCTGAGGCGGGTATAATTTTTGAAGAACAATACTGAAGGTTTAATAAACACAATCAGTAGGACGATATGTAGTGCCAATAGAGACAAGTGGAAATATTTATTTTCGAAATATTCTTTTTGCAGAAATCTATAATTTACGGTCCATTTATGTTCGAAAACTCGTCCTAAATCAAAGCTTCCTCTTACATATTGCCATGGATAGGTTAATAAAAATGGCAGACCCAATAGGAGTTGCAGCAAGCCACAAATAGCTAATTGTACAATGGTACTTATAAAGCCCAAATTAATCAAGTAAAACAATAAAAGAGCAGGAGCAAATAGTAAAATATTCATTTTACAGCCCACGCCCAAACTGAAGCATATGCTGCCCAATGTCCAATGACGATCCAGAAATAGATTAAGAGCAGCATATAGGAAAAGTATGGCTACTGGATCATTGAAGAGACGCAAAACATAAATTGAATGGATACGATACGATGTGAAGGCACTGATTACTAAGACATACGGAGGCACTTTGCGACTTTTAGCATACAGCCGTAAGACTAGCCACATTTGCAGTAAGTAGATAAGGCCAAATACATATTGGGCTAAGCGTATATTTTGTCCTTGTGCTGTGAGAATGTAAAAAGCTGAATAGATATATACAAAGGCAGCAGGATAAACCAAGGGACCTGTATCGCCTAAAAATACAAAAAAATAAAAGAACAATATTAAAAGAAATTTATCGGAATTCGCACATTAAGAAATTTATGCTTTATTATATTTATTGTTTTATTTATTTATTTTTTTTTTATATTTCGTATATATCAAATAATTGTTATGTGTTAAGCAGTCAGTACATATGCACAATATACTATGTACTTTCTATATTCAACTTTTTTATATTAAAGATTTATAAAACTAAATTCCATACAAATCCTTCTTCATAAACTATTTACTAACGTTTTCTATTTAACCTATTTTTACCGTGATGGCTGCCCATTGGGATAAATATATATCAGTGATTAAAACTATCTCATTATATATATTTTCCCATCGATCTTATAAGAAGCATAGGGCTTCATTGATCACTATAAAAAGTATTTTATATATTAATCTATAAACAATGTGTCCCAAATTTAATTCGTTATTTAACAATGTATTTATCATTGAGCAACAAATTTCCAATCATTCCAAAATTTACGTTAGATTATTATTGTTTGTTGTTGGCTTAGGCAATTGTATGCCTGCATTTATTTGGCGCTAACCAAATCATCAGCACCTTTTAGCCAAATCATGTTTGAAAAGCATTTAAAGTCATTTACTTATACAAAAATTACAAATACTATATGAGAATCCAAACAGAACTCAATCATCTTTTCATATTTGTAATTTGCAAAACATATATGTACATAAGTATAATAGGTTTAGAAAGTATTTGTAATTTTGGTATAAGTATATGAGTTTGAATGTTTTTCAAACATGATTTGGCTAGAGGGTACTGATGATTTGGATAGCGCCAATGAAATGCAGGTATATACTCAGCTAAGCCAACAATAAAATATTAAAGTTATTTTGGAGAATATCTTGAATAACAAATTTGATAGGTATTCGATTATTATTAAAGAAAAAACCGCATTAAAACAGATTAATGTAACGGCCGTTAACCACTCATACATGTTAAAATTGTGTGTAATATCGGCTTTTCGTTATTGTGAATGACTTTTGACATCTGTACTTTTTTGATTTTAAGCAGCATGGAAGTTACGGCATTTCATCAGCTGTACATTGTGTGATAGAATTTGTGTACCGGAATTGTGTGTAGAAAGATTTTATATAAAAATGATAACTTGTAATCGGCTAAATTTCCATATTTTACGTAAAGTATCAATTAAAAGTGTAAGACAAAAACCTCTGCTGGCAATCGAAGATCTCGCAAGCAGTCGACAGGAGGCAAAATTCTTGACCAGCCTTAATTCAAAAAATGTAAATTTATCGCAAAGACAGCTAATCCAACAACAGAGAAACCAAATACAGCGATATTTTTATACCTCACAAATATTATATGCAAAGGATTATTATCAAACGCTTGGAGTTGCAAAAAATGCTTCTGCAAAAGAAATAAAAAAGGCTTATTATCAATTGGCTAAAAAGCATCATCCTGATACGAATAAAGACGACCCCGATGCCAGTCGTAAGTTTCAGGAAGTTTCTGAGGCGTACGAAGTTTTGAGTGATGAAACAAAGAGGCGTGAATATGACACATATGGGCAAACTTCAGAGAGTATGGGTCGCCAGGGGGGAGGATTTGGGGGACGCGGTCCGGAAGGATTTTCACAAAGTTGGCAATTTAGATCTACAATAGATCCCGAAGAGTTGTTCCGTAAAATATTTGGTGAAGGAAATTTTCGCTCGAATTCATTTGATGATTTTGCCGAGTCACAATATGGCTTTGGCCGTTCACAGGAAATGGTAATGGATCTAACATTTTCTCAAGCCGCCAGAGGTATTAATAAAGATATTAATGTAAATGTAGTAGACACCTGCCCAAAATGCAATGGTAGCAAATGTGAGCCGGGTACAAAGCCAGGAAAATGTCAATATTGTAATGGCACGGGTATGGAAACAATTTCTACAGGTCCATTTGTTATGCGTTCCACCTGTCGCTATTGCCAGGGAACACGACAGTATATAAAATACCCATGTGCCGAATGTGAGGGTAAAGGGCAAACTGTACAAAGAAGAAAAGTTACTGTACCAGTACCGGCTGGTATTGAGAATGGCCAAACGGTACGAATGCAAGTGGGTAAAAAAGAACTTTTTATTACTTTTCGTGTCGAACCCAGTAAATATTTCAAGCGTGATGGCGCCGATGTCCATACCAATGCCACAATATCTCTGTCGCAGGCTGTCTTTGGAGGCACTATACGTGTTGAAGGTGTCTATGAAGACCAATGGCTTAATATAGAACCGGGCACTTCATCACATCACAAAATTTTTCTAAAAGGCAAAGGCCTGAAGCGAGTAAACTCTCATGGCCATGGTGATCATTATGTAAATATTAAAATAGAAATTCCGAAAAATCTTACACGCGAGCAAAAAGAACTGTTAACTCGATATGCTGAATTAGAGACGAATACACCAGGTTCTATACATGGATTAGCAAAACGAAGAGATGGCAGCAAGAAATCAACGTAATGTATTATCAAAATTTCAATTGTTCTTAAGTAGCGTTCAATATTGATACTTTCTTAAATATTTATAAATTACAGTTCTAGTGCCACAAAAAATGAGTACGAATCATCATCATCAACGCAATCTTTTAATGCACCGACATCTAAAGAAGAGGAGGACAAAAAGGACTCTGGGATATTTTCAAAACTGAAATCAATGTTTAATTAATCTTTGGATTATTAGCTTTTGAATTTTTTATACTTCCTTATCTGACTGACGCCTTTTCCGCAGTTGCTAAGAATTAGAAATAATATGAACAAATCGCATCCAAGATTCTTATATCATAAAATTTAAAAATTTATGAAAAAAAATGAAATGTTATAATTGTTAGTTATTTTACATCAAAAATAACAATAAATAGACAAAATCAAACTTTTTACTTTTAAAATCCTTTGTGTAAGAATGGATTATGTAAGTCACAATTGCATCAATTGTAATGTTCCAAAATATTATATGTATTAACAAAATATTCTAACAAGATTTCGTAAATTCCGAAACAATTCCTAAAGCCTTTGTCGAAAATTGACGTAAAATAGGACATTTACACCAATTTTTATTTTATAGTTATAGAAAAATTCAAGACCAACTGCTAAGAACGCCGGATACATGTTTATAAACTTAAAATTTTGTTGCGGAAGAGAGAAAACATTCCTTTCATCAACAATGTTGAATACAAGTAAACAAAAATAGATCAAGCTAAAAACAACAACTTCCAAACGTAAGAGGGAAAAAGATACATGCTCAAGTATTGTTATTATTACATTGACCATAATAAATACCTTTAAGTAGCGCATAGTTTGTGGTACCATTCAAGAATCCTTCGCACTCCTGCATATATGCCCTCCAATCGATTTCCGTATACGGCACGCGATTTATAACTAAAATATTCAGCACCAATTCACCCAGCAAAATTAGGACGGTAACAATTGGCAAAGCGGATGGGTCAAAAATGAGGTATTTAAGGAATTCAAAATTTACATATTTTCCGTAAATTGTTTTCAACAAGTTTTTGCTATTAAACCGCTTATTAGCAGCTGCTCGAGCCAGAGCCGCTGGAGGTTTTGCAGATGGTGGCGCCATAACTGTCCACAGAACTTGTAAAAAAATAGCCGGCTGTAGTGAGTTCCTTATTATGATGTGTGTGTTAAAAGAATTCCAGACATTTTGCAACTTGATCAGCTGTTATAAATCAGTTGTCACCACGTGGTATGTTCAGTGTGTGCGAAAAAGGATGTCAATGTTGACTATAATGACCGTTATTAGAACTACTATTGCCGGATTTTAAAAATGATAAATACTCGAAATTTCAAATGAAAAATTATACTTTAATTTTTTAAATAATTAAATTGGAGAATATCTCGAATAAGGAACTTTAAAATTCATTAAAATTTTAATTTTTCATATGTACATAAATTTGTGGCCAATATTTAGTAGACGCTTAGAAATCAGAACTCTCCAAAATTTTATATATCCATTGTAGAATCAAAAATTTTGAAGCATCCATTGCTCTAAAGAAGAAATTGGAACTGAAGCCATTATGATTTTTATGTTAAAAATACCAGAAAATTATCATTACAATTCATTTAATCAAATTTCGTACGCAATTTTTAGTTTCTAGAATTTTTCGATCATTAAAATTTAAAGCGTATGAATATCCCTAGAAATAAGATTTTTTTTTAAACAAAAATAGGAGCAACGAATGATCGTTATTGTGCAAATTATTTGAATAGGACTGACGAATATATTGGCACAGTTGAAATAGCTCTTTTCACCGCTATATTAAAATTCCGAATGAAAATTGGTACTGCTCGAAAAAATTTGTAGCAACCTAAATGGATACTGCTAATGTAACATACCTCACTTCCATTAGCGTAACTAGAGAGTTTTTCTAGAGGACATAACAATGCTTTCAACGAAGAGAAAGATGGTGTCATATAATACAAATTACATATAAAAAGAATTCTGGAGGCCTCCATTCGTAATGAGGGTGGCTTAACTGTATAATCAGGCAGTTTTATATGTACTTATATGCTAGTGCTTACATCTAATTTTACTAAAAAAGGGAAATTCTATTATTTAAATTTTTTTTTTAACTTCCTGTATCAATAAAAACTTTTTAGCAAATAATTAAGCCGACTCCAAAAATAGGCTTTAAAAAGGTTGAAATAACCAACTGAGATCTTCGAATATGGTGCCCACAAAGATGTTAAACACATAAAAACAGAATTTTAAAAATCGATCCATAAATGCCGAAAAAATCTCTGTACATAAAAAATATCGAATATTTACACATATAATCTGAAAAATTATAAGTTACTGATTTCACACCGATTTCTGAAGTGTCTATCTCGAAATGTTCATTTCTCCATTTTTGCGATGATACCAGTATGTATGCAAATTCCATAAAATTTCGACAAATTTCGTATACAGTGTTTCTGCCTCGAATGCCATAAGTCGGTTAGTTAGTCCGAAAGATATCGTCGAAAATTTGCGAATTAATTAATCCTAAAAACCGAAAGTGATGTTCTTAGAAAGTTTTTTTTCGGCTAACATCTTACTAGACATTACTCACTTTAGGAGTAATTGACTGGAAAGAACTGACACCACATTCCTACAAGATATACGTTTTCGTTTTTCCATATAGGATCGCACAGCTGGCCTATGTGTATGTGTTTTGAAAGGAGATGAATCATCTCTTTTTAACTTAACCTAGTGGGAAGGTCAATCAACGAATAAAAGTAAGAAAAAAAATTCACTAAAATTAATAATTAAAAAACATTTTTTAAATAAATTTAAAAATGTTTTGTTTGTTGTGGCTTTAGCTGAGTATAATTGTTTGTTGTTTTCTTTGCATAACAGCTCTAAGCCTACTATGACTATGTACCATATATTGAATTGATTATATACAATACTAAATTCTCATATTGTATTTGATTCGTTTGACATAACATACGAGGTTGAATGTTTTCACACTGCTTAAAGTTTACTGACGATTTGGATTAGCAACTAATGAAATGTTGGCTAAAGCTACAACAAACAAATTGGAAAAGCTAAAATTTTTAAATTTAAATACACTTAATATTGAAATTTATTATTTCGGGATATTCTAAGCAGTTTGGAAATGATTTGATTTAGCGACCAATGAAATGTCGGCATATGAACAGCTAAAGCCACAATATATATATTTTTAGCTTTCAATATTAAGTATTTAAATTGAATTGTAACAATTACAAACTTCTCTTAATTTGGGACTTTTGTTGCAGGTCCAATATTATTCACTAGGCCTTAGCAGAATATTTTTTAAATTTATTAGTGCGGGTAGAAGAGATTTTTGTTTTCCGTCATTTGTTATCAATTGTCTATAATTCAAAACGCTCTAACACTTTGCTGTCGTTATCAATTTGATTACTTGCCTATTGTTGTAGTTGGCTTTATTGTTTAGATTCGAATGCACTCTTTTGTTATTGCTTTTGTTGTACTTGTTTAATTATGTTTATAAATCAATAAAGTTTTCATTTGCGCTGGTGATAAGATACAACATTTATAATTTAAGCGCATACATTCATACACATCCATGTATGTACATGTACTTATGTATGTACATACGTACATATGTACATATATGCATATTGTTTTTAGCACCATGGTTTATAATGTTTGTAAATACATATGTACATATGTTTATATGTACATGTGTACGTGTGTAATTTGTTGAATAAGGGGCACACATATGCATACATGTGTATGTACATATGTATATTCGCAATGCATTGTGATAAATCTATTAGATTGAAAATAAACAAGGTGTTCATATTATACAATATTCGTAAATGGTGTTATTGATAACGCATTGATACATTGAACTCAGTTATCAACAGAAGCAACAACAACAAAATATATATACATTAATGACAATTTGTATTTGTACACACAATGCTGAAAATGAAACA
This sequence comes from Germaria angustata, assembly GCA_963681545.1. Lineage (NCBI taxonomy): Eukaryota > Metazoa > Arthropoda > Insecta > Diptera > Tachinidae > Germaria > Germaria angustata. Next base: position 55,513,603 of record OY813002.1, on the reverse strand, counting down.
TACTTATGTAAGTATGTACATATGTACATATGACCTATGTATGTTGCCGTTAAGTATGTGCTTATGTATTTAAACGCATTTCGTTGACTTCGAAAGTACCTATTGCGTTAAAATATTCAATAAATGATCACCTAAAACATTATTCAGAAATGATGAGTGCATGTCGCTAATTTAAGGACGCATCAAAAAAAACATTTTCGTGTTATTGTTGTCCTCGTCGTATTTAGGAAAAAAATAGCATTATCATATCTGCAGCTAAACGGAAGTTATAACAAAAAGTGTTGATGTGGCCTTTAAATTAAGTTATTGTCAAATGCAACATGGTCATATCTCAAAAATTTTACATTTTTAAATTACCCTGGAAAAAGTGTCCGTCCCTTAATATCCTCTTTACATCTAACAGGTGGCGCAAACGTAATGCCATAATTTGAATAGGCTGTCCTTTTCAGTCTGTTGTTTTAACGTAGTGGGAATTACGTCCTCGTTATCTTCGTCATCTGCTACATTGGGTCTCGGTCTTTGTTGATTGCAACAGGATTAATCAACCGGTCACACACCTCGGGCAACGATGGAGATTTTGAGACACCAGTTTCCAAGTCGTATGATATCCCGTTCGGTTTCAACTGATTCTAGTAACCTTATTCGCAAGCAAATGTCAACTCATTTATAACGAAAGGATTGTTACGGTACGACCCAGGCGATTCCATACTTTAGGATTTATATGGAAAAAAACACGAAGATCTCTGCTACTACATGACCCAATTTGTTACTAACGGACTTAACGTACTGTACGCATTGTCTTGAATTTTTTCGAAGACCTTATGTCTATCGTCTTTTCTCAACACGCAGAAATTTGAATTGGTTGAATTTAAGGTGTGTGACTTAGTACATGTACTTACATACATACATATGTATGTACGTATGTATGTATGTGGGTGTAAAAATAGCGTATCGTGCATGCCACTGAGTTGGTCCCGCTGCTATCTTATGAAGATTCCACACCACTAGCATTCGATATATGTATGTATGTACATACATAAGTACATATGTAAGTACATACATATATACATACATATGTACATACATATGTAAATCTGCGTATGCACATACATATGTATGTACATATACATGATATACTTATGTATGTATGTACATACATACATACATAAATATGTATGTATGTAAAAATGTACATATCGATACTTTAATGTAACAAACATAATGGACATACATACTTATGTATGTACTTACTTACATATGTAAATATATACATACATAGTACGTACATAAATACATACATATGTACATATGTACATACATATGTATGTACCTCAAAAAAGTACAACTTAGCAAAATGCTAATGAAGCTTTTCAAGTATTAGATTCCACATACATACTTACATATGTACATATGTATATACTTACATACATATGTACGGTTATGTCCTCGTATATACTTACATACATACTTATGTATGTATCTACTTATGTACATACATACATATGTACATATGTATAGTATGTATGTAAATCTGATTTCTTTACTACATGAAAAGAGGATGTTGGGGAATACTTTTTTCAAATGTTATTCAATCGTTTTAATCTTATTTTATTCGAGAATAGCAAATCTTCTATCTGAAAAAATAACTTTGTCTCTAACACTTTTCACTGATCTCTGAAAGATGATTCTGCTTTCAAACTTTATTATTTTAACTTATACATACACATCAATATGCACAGGCATACAGTCTGGTATAAGAGTTTTCGTATATATGTACATATTCTATGAAAGGAAACTATACACGAGTATCTTAACTTGTTTGCTCCAGAAATATGGTTAGACGGATCAAGTATTAATAAAAAGCGCCAAGACTTCTGTCTCTTATTTACAAAATGTGAGGATTTCTTATTTTATTTACAAAATAAAAGCTTCAAAGCGGTGGAATTTTTCCATCGACAACTATTTCGGAGTGAGATTTAGGATATTTTAAATTATTCATCTTGTTAGAACTTCATATAAGATAAAACTATAAAAACAAATTGTTGTTTTCTTTAACTCAACGAAGAAAAATATATCAAAATACTTAACGCCTTATAAAAAATAATTTTGTCGTAAAAAATAAATCAAGCAATTTGGCATTAAATGCTCAGCTTAAAAAATACAAAGATAATATTCGCCTCTATTATTATTACCGCGTTTGCACATATGAATTTTTTTATTAAATCTATAATTTTGTCCATTGAAGTTGCAACTTTTGTTAATGAAATTTCTCTTCTCTTTAGAGCTTGTAATATATTTTCATTGGTGTGTATGTGTTTGAATATGGAACGCAATGGAATGCATTTGTATTTACACATGCATGCATGTCTTGCCACCTTGACAAAAAGGAATTAATTTAACAATAGTTAAGAAATGTTACTTGATGAGAAATTATTATTGTTCAACGTTGTCTACACATTACAAAATACTCCTTTGCGCAATGTAAATCAAAAGACTTAATTTTGTTCAATATATTGTGCCACCTACTAATATACGAGAAATTTTATTATATGTACACATATTATTAATTATTGAACATTACAAAGTTACAGTTACCTTTACACTAAATTATTAATTTTTTTATATTGCAGGTACGTAAGCGTACCATATTAAGGTAAGCGTACCGTATTAATGTAAATAAAAACATTTGCATGTACATACATACATATTAATGTACTTAGATAAATAATTATGTATTTATTTATATTAAAACTTCTTACAATTTCAATAATAATTTTGTAAATTTTTACAATATACATACATATGTATGTATGTATGTATGTGTGTATGTACTTACGTACAAACATGCATACGAGTATGCACATAAACTATTTTAGGAGATTTAAGCCCCCTTTTTGTTCTAGAATTAAATTTTTTTGTCCCTATTTTTTCGCGTAACTTTATAACTTACGTTAGTCACTGTATGTATATACATATGTAAGTATGATTCCAAATCATGAATCCCATTTTTCCAGTATATGTACATATGTATATCTCAACATGGGCTACATACATGATGTGATTGTTTCGTTATCTTAGCTCGTCGTAAATGATGCAGAGCACACTTGATCTTAAAGCAGCGGTGGACATTTCATCAAACAATTGTTTATAAGCAACGCCCCTTTTTTCTTATGCTCTTATGAACAGACTTTGGCGAGTGCACATGTTAGCCTGATGCTTATACATTTTTTCCAATTACAGTGTTGGAAAAAATTGCTCACAGCTTATCAGATCATCTCAAAAATTATCAGTTTATTACAGACTTAGCATTTTTGGTAGATACGACTGGCTTTCTTAATGATTTTAATTTAGAATTACAGGGCAAGGAAATTAATATATACGAAAAAATTTACAATTCAAAACTAAATTATATTTGCTATTACAAATTAAGTTAGGTGACTTCAAAGAATTTCCTTAAACATCCCTAATTTTGAACAAGCACGAAAAGGTTGAAACCCTCGAATATGTTAATATTTTTGAAAACCTTTTTTTCAATTTCAAAGATAGATTTGAGGATATAGATAACATAAAACAACTTCTGGAACTTTACGAAAACCCTTTTAATGTTAATGATACCACATATGAATTTAAAATACAATCAGAACTTGTAATATTACGAAGCGAGTTAAAAGCTTCTCCGGAAATAGACAGGTTATTATTTTGGAAAACTTTGGACGCCTTGGCCTATCCTGACCCTTCTGAAATTCTTTCAAAATTCTTTAATTTTTTCCGACCACATGTGAAAAAATTTTTTCGGACTTAAAATTAATTTTTAATAAACAACGTAATAAAATTAGTTCCACGTCTTTGAAACATATACTGCTCTTACGAAACTGTCATGACAGCATTAATGTAGACGATTTCATTTAATTTAGTTCCTTATACGAAAATCTTTGTGATTCCTTTTGCTTGTCACTGTACCTTCAAATTATCTCACTAACACAAGTGTAAAACAATTTTGTCCATCAATGCATTAAATAAAGTATATATATATATATATATATATATATATATATATATATATATATATATATATATATATATATATATATATATATATATACATACATACATACGTATGTATGTATGGTGAATTCACCCATTCTTTCTGAACGTTCCGAACGCTTTTTTTATATGTAGTTTGACGTTTGAGATTGAAAGAAATAGAGTAAATTTAATGCGGAACAACAACAAAAATTTCGTTCAGAACGAATGGGTGAATTCACCTTAAGGAGTTACTTTATATATAGTCTGTATACATTCATACCTACATACATACATAAGTATGTATGTATGTATGTATGTATGCATATTTGCAGACGGGTAACAATTAATTTAAAACTTATTCTATTTTGTCTTTCGGTTTTCATTTCACATATAGCCTTATAGCATGTTTCCACGGCACCTGCTTCGCTCTATATTCTTGCTTCACACCCCAATCATGAGCGAATCAACTTGCTTCGCCATACAAAATTTTGAGAGCGAAGCAGGTACATACATAGATTCATATTGAATCTACTTGGGAATTAAGAAAAAATCCTCTCTTTAATTTTTATCATAAGTTTATCTGCACTAGTTGTCAAAATTAAATATTTTTGTAAACAAAGCAAATTTAAAAGTGAAAAGTTAAAAAATATAACTGTTTTTTGTGTGTGTTTCCTAGACGTTATAATAAATTTGAATTGAGTGAAAAGTTAATTTATTTAAATTTGATAAAAGTTAAAAAACAATGAAAATGAAACAATGGAAAGGAAAAAAATATAAAACCGAAGCAGATAGATGAGACGTGTAAACAGCATGATTCATAAACTTGCCTCAGAAAGCGAAACAGGAGATTCAAATTGTCGTGGAAACAAGCTATTACCTTATAACAAAACTTCTGCGTGGGAGGACCAGTTTTCTACTAGAATGTCAGGTAAACCTTTTATTGAGGGGTGCTTTCATATAACTGAACAGAACTATCAGGTGTAGCAATTTCTTGCCGAAGATGGCAATATGCAAGTTCTTTTGGCTAACGAATTTTCTCCTTGCGACCTGGCGACTTTTAAGAGCTGGTAGAGAATTTTCGTACTCATTGATTGAACCTTTTGATGCTGCCGTTAAAAGTTTTGGAGCAGTTGTGTACAGCAATTAAACCAAAATGTTACACATGCATACATATGTATTAATTTAAAAAAAACATCAATACAGTTTTAATTTTAATACTTTGGCAATTTAATTTATTTACTTTTTGTTGTTTTTTCCAGCTAACTTCACTTCTTAACGCGTGGTAAAAATTGGATTTTCTAAACGCTCACAATTTGTGTGCGAGGGTTTTTTGCAACTAAAAATTTTTTGCCACTCTTGTTTGTTTGCAGATACGCCTATTTCATAACATTTGAACTCCTATTTTCATCCTAAAAATACATGAAGTGTAGAAAAACAATATGTAATTGACACAAAAAATAATTATTTCTAATCATTTTCAATAAAAAAAGCTTTTAAATATGAACAAAGTGTAAAGAACAATATGGAAATAACACATACATACATAAATAAAATTATTTAATACAAAGAAAAGCTTTTTGAACTTAAAGTAGTAATCTTCTTTTAGTTAACTAAAAAAGTGTGCAAATTAAAGTAAAACAATTGGAATGTGCTTCTAACATACGGAACTTTGGAGCCTGTCAAAGATCCAATGACCACAAATGATGTCGATTATGAAAGGCAAGAAAGTGATTTATTTTCCGTATATCTCAGTAATGCTAATTATGGCACTGTTGTAATTTTTTTCGGTTTATTTTTAATAGGTGAATTTGAGTACCATACCGGTAATAACAATACAGTAACTTAACAGCAAAAATATTTATTTAGTATTGTTTTGAAAAGTAATCGAGTGTTACCTATTAAAATTTCGTTATAGTTTTTACGAATTGTAATGTACACAAACAAGAACATTAACACGAGAAAATATTTTTCAATTAATTTTGAAATGTTACATTTTGCAGATTCATAAGTCGAGCCTTAGTCAAATATTTCTAAGTTTTAAAAGTTAGTATTTGCATTTACGAACATTGGCTAAAATATTAGATAATATCGCTATATCACTAGCATATACTTACCTAAGTATGTGTGTTCCGGAAAAAATCCAAATGATAACTAAAAGATAAAACTACCGTTATATATGTAAATCAGTTTGTATCAGTTGATATGTAAAATTGGTTCGTTTATATTTAAAAATCTTTTTTGTTTACCCTCGTAATCTTGTCTACTTCTACTTGAAAAAGCTAGAAAACAAAAAAACCAAACAATTTAATACATTCTGAAAACAGTTCAAAACACAAGCAGACACATACTTGCGTACAAACATACCTACATTATCAAGAAATGTTGCCGTGGTGTAAGGAATTAACTGAATCATATGTAACTTTTATGTTCGTGGAAGGTTGTAGTTAATTGCCCCAAGGTGTTACTTATCGGTAACATGATCAGATAGTTTTTTAAATAAAAATCCGGGAACTGGAAAAACACATATATAAAAATAATTTTGATTTAACGTAATTGTAATAACAACTAAATTGTTGTAATTCTTTCTGCATTAATGTGTATTATGGAAAAATTTGCTTTGTCAAGACTGGTAGCAACTAGACTTGTTGATGAACGACAATAGCAGCAACAGTACGATGGAAAGTAATAACAGCAAAACACACATCCATATATACATGAACAGAAAACACACAGCTAAATATTATAGCAGTAAATAACATTTTATTTCAATGATGCCACATTTCCTTTTAGCCTCTTCTCTAAATAGTCTTAGAAATATCGCCAAAAATACAACAAATATTGCTAGTGCATGAGCAACTTGACCATTCATTTTTACTTCGCAATTGCTGTTAATACCACGATGAATTCAGTTAATTTGCATGCATACGTGTTTCGATGGATGACTGCAATTAGAAAAAAAGAAGATAGTCTCGCCAGAAGTATAACCTATATAGGAAGTTACTCATGTAGCTGTACCCTGTAATCTTTCATATGGTGTTTTACTTAGCCATCTGCAAGTGTTAAGTTTTTGTATTATAAAATTTGATAGAGCTTATTGGTGCAAAATATTAGACAAGACTTACCAGGTTTTCTATAGGGATCTACAACACCAGAAGATTTCTACGGGTATACAATCCGTTAAGAAGAAAGAAAATGATACCGTTTAATAGAAATACAATAAGAAACAAAAATTCTAGCGGAATAGCCTAAAATTCGGCAAGGATATGACCTTATTCAGGTCTATATATGCCCATCGCTTAAACAGAAGGTAATAACATATCCATATACTATACAATATTGAGTATATTTGAGATCCTAAATTTAATTTTTTTGGATGTGCGTATAAAAACTTAAGTAAAGTTTTGCATTAAATAACAATAAAACAAGATAATGTTGTCCTCTTTATTTTGCGCAATATTAATCAGGAGGTTTGATTTTGTTCAGTATAATGAATAAATGTAACATACATACAATTTTATTGTTCAATGTGGTATCTTAATGCAACGCACAGTTGGAAACTGCATAACTTCAAAACGAAATGTTGCTTAATACAAGTTGAATAAAATAAAATATGTATGAAGAAAATACATGCTATTTCCCATTATGTATACGTTAGTATTTGCGAATATATCACATTCAAAGAAGCAATAAGTATTTAATATTAATATAATGATATCCCACTGGAAATCATTATCACATTTGGCAACACCGCTTGGATGAGTTGATTTGTACAGACTTGACTGTTGTTGTTATTAATTTTTTTTCATTTAATTTTATGTGTACTGTTGTTGTTATTGCTGTGTAGAGAGGCTTCAAGAAAATCAGAAAACAAACTAAAAAAATTATTCACAACAACATAACAGTTTCAGTTAAGTTACGGTCGGTGATAGAACGTGGTGTGTGCGTTACGTTTCGTTTCTTTTTAGTTAAATTTTTAATTTTGTTACATAGTGTGTATTTTTCGAAATTAATTTTCCAAAAAGTTAATTTATGTGGTGTTAAAAGAAATATCAACAATTGTATGTAAGATGTCGTTGGTTATGTTTTAAAAATATTCTGATTTCTAATTGTTTAATAATGGTTGACTAAAATTATTTCAATTAATAAAAGTTTGATTGTTACTAATAAAAATCTGACGAACCTCTGGAACAAAATAATTAGATGTGTATAGTATGTACTTACTTATGTATGTATGTACATACATATGTACATATGTATGCATATTAATGTATGCATGAGATTAGATTCGTGTTGTCTTTAAATCAAATTAAGCCAAAATAAAATTTTCTCGATTTGTCTGATCATCATAGTATATTGACATTTGTTTAGTTTTTCCATAAATATGTATGTATATTAAAATTAAGTATATTTTCTATATTATATCTATGTATGTAAGGATGTATGTACATAGTATGTAAGTGTGCCGCATAAGTATGTATGTATTTCAATTTGTTTGTGAGAAAAGAAAAAGCTAAAAGCAAAAAGCGCTAAAGTTAGACTAAAAGAAGAAATCGATTGCTTTTTTTGATTTTTAGGCGGTTTTTTTTGTCTATTGTTTTGGGTTGATACACACATACCGTGCATACATCTACATACTTATACATATGTACTATACTATATACTAATGTATATAAGTTGGCTTATGTACATATATACATACTTATGTATGTATGTAGAAGTATATGTATATACATACGTACATATGTTGGTACGTTTTAAGTTGTTTTATTGACTTACATACATCCATACATACATAAGTATGTACATACTTACATACATATGTATATTTTTGGTAAACAAATTATAAATTCTATTAAAATAAAGTTAAAAAAATAGTTTTTTCTCCATGTGCTTATTCTTGCTTCTGTTGTATTGAAAATATAAGCAATATACAATTTTAATAAAAAATAATACGTTGTACTTATGTACATACATACAAACATACATATGTAAGTAGATAAGTGTCTGTATGTAAATGTATACAATGTACATATCTATACTAATGTATATAAGTATATGTATATACATATATACATATGTATATATAAATATATATATATATATATATATATATATATATATATATATATATATATATATATATATATATATATATATATATATAATATATATATATATATATATATATATATATATATATATATATATATACATATACATATGTAATATATATAATTATGTATTTAGTACATACGTATGTACATATACATATGTATTTATATGTTTGTATGTACAAATGTACGTACATAAGTATATAAGTACTTACATACTTATGTAGTATGTCCATATGTACGAGTACATGTTTAGATTTTTTAAAATGAGGCTACATATGTATGTATGTACATATGTATGTATGTACTTAGATACTTATGTACATACGTTCAATTACTGACTCGTTTTTCTTCATATGTACATACATACATATGTAAGTATGTACATAAGTAGGTATGTACATATTTACACACTACATATACATGTATGTATGTATGTATGTACGTATATATGCATATAATGTTACCAACACTTTGATATACATACTTAGAGACTTATGTATGTACATACATATGTACGTATGTATGTACTTATATAAATACATACATAAGTATTTATGTACATACATACATACATATGTTCATACATACATATGTATGTACTTATGTAGAATAAACTCCCTGCTCAGGTCTTTATTACTACTTTCCGGCAAAATTTTAATCTTAATATTTTTCATAATCAATTATTTTCGAATTCTGGTACAATACAGTGAATGACCTTAGGTTCATCTCCACAGAGCTGTTAAAATGATAGTGGTAATAACAATAATAATAATAATAATAATAATAATACATAATAATAATAATAATAATAGAAAATTAAGATAAACAGGTACATACATACATACATACATACATATGTACATATGTATGTAAATACAATAGCGGTTAAAATGCCATTAAACCTAACAAGTAGTCAAATACAGGAAAGCAAATACATACATACATAAGTATGTAAGTAAATAAAAATAGAAAATAAGTTTTTTGTGCCGGTTATACATACATACATATGTATGTATGTATGTACTTACATACATATTTTATAAACATCAAATTTAAAATTAGAAGAAATATTGGAAGTAAACATAACAACTACAACAAAGAAAATAAAAATATCTATGTATGTACATATGTACATTTGTAAGTATGTACATACTTACATATGTATGTATTCTATGTAATGCTTTTCAAAATCAAGCAGAGATGGCCGCCATACATAAGTACATACTGTGAGCGTCAAAATAAAGTAAACACCCCATGTTATATTAATACTACATTTATTATAGAGAGATATAAACAGTTCTGCAGTAAAAAATTATTCAGAATTCATCGACAATTACAGCTTAATTTAGTACATAAAAACAATGAGAAAAAAATTAGGTACAGAGAAAATATTTAACTTTTTCTATATGTTTAACAGTTTTTACGCGTCACTATAAAGTAAACAGTTCTTAGTTATCAATATAATTTCATTACTAATATTTCGTCTGTTTTCCTTTTGACTTTATAACAGCCTCAAGTCTTCGAGGCATTGAGTCGACCAGCTTTTTTGTAAAGTCTGGTGAAATTTTCCGCCATTCTTCTTGCAGGACCACCTTTAAGTCATCCTGTGAAGAAATATTCCGTTCTCTGAATTTTTTGCCAAGATGTTTCCACACGTGTTCAATTGGGTTAAGGTCTGGGGATTGCGGAGGATGATCAAGCGTTTTGGGTGTACGGTATAGCAACCATTCCTTCACAATTTTGGAGGAATGCTTAGGATCATTATCCTGTTGAAATATCCATTTCTGCGCCAAGCCCAATTTCTCAACACTAGGGCCTACATTTTTTTTCAAGATATCAAGATAATCTTCCTTCTTCATTGTAGAATCTATAAATACTAGATTACCTACCCCAGAGCCCGCCATACATCCCCAGACCATCAAGGAGCCTCCACCATGCTTCACTGTTTTTATAACACACTTATCATCAAAGGCTTCGTTTTTACTTCGCCATATTTTTGGAGGTTTTTTGGCACCAAAAACCTCAAATTTACTTTCGTCGGTGAAAAGAATGCTTCGCCAAAAATCTTGAGGCTCATTTAAGTATTTTTTTGCAAAATTCACACGTTTACACTGATTCACCTTCGATATGTACGGTTTTTTGCGTGGTACTCTGCCATGTAGGCCATTCTAATGAAGCGCTCTCTTAACTGTGCTAGCACTTACGGGCTCACCTGAGCTTTGTGTAATATCTTCTGCTATTTTTACAGCAATATAAGTCGGATTCGCTTTAACCTTTCTTACTATAGCTCTCACTTCTTGGTCGGTTAGCCGCTTCGGCCGCCTTGAGGCAGGCAAATTCGTCAGTGTGTTGTATCTGGCTTGTTTGTCGATAATCTTTTTTGCTGTGCAGTGATTCCTACCGATGATTTTGCTTATCTCTCGCAAAGATTTACCCTTTTTGTGTAAATCTATTACGATTTTACGTACTTCAATTGAGGTTTGCTTTGCCATTTCAATATTTTATTGCTTTACGCTGTTTTTTATACTTTTCGCTTATAAAATTTATGCTTCTTTATTATTTCTAACGGTTCTTATCCGTTATGTAGCTAAGCATTGCGGTGTTGTCACCACTTCCCATTTTTGAGACATTTTGTGAGAGGATGATCCAACTGTTTACTTTATATTGATGCGTAAAAACGGCTACATACATAGAAAATTTGTAATATTTTATTAAAAGGCCAATTTATTCCTTATTGCGTTTATGCATTAAACTACGCTTTAATTATAAATTATTTCTCAAACAGTTGTTTTTGTCAAATTAGTTTTTATTTCCCTATACTAGATATAGAATTAAAATAATATAAGGTGTTTACTTTATTTTGACGCTCACAGTACATACATATACCCCGTTAGTTCTTCCATCTTCACAATATTATATAAATTTGTTTTTGCAATATTTCCAGGTTATTTTCTTCCAAATTATATATGTGGATATGTATGTAAGTATGTATGTATGTATATATGTACATAAATTAAAGGTTATAGATTAATATTTTTTTTTAATTAGGTATGTACATAAGTACATATGTATGCATGTATGTATGTACATGAGTATGTGTGCATGAGTACGAGCTTTAATACTTTAATTTAAAAACATAAGTATGTATGTACATACATACTTACATACTTACTTATGTACAGTTTGTCAAGAAATTGTTTTGACATAGTGAAAAAAATTATTGTTTTGACTTTAATAATGCAAAAAATAGTTTTCCTTTGTAGTTTAACAATTTTTTCTTTTCAATTCTATTTTATCTATATATTAGTTAACAAACAGGAGCAAAAGAAAGAGAAAATAGAGAATAATAACAAAAAAATAGAAGAAAAACAAAATAAATACAAAAATTTTGTTGTCAAGAAAATGTTTTTACAATTTCTTTTTGTGTGTGTGTTTTTTTATACCGTTAGTTTTTACTGTTCAAACTACAATTTTTTTCGTTAGTCAAGTGATCATTGATAATGATTTAATTATAGTTTTGTTTTTTTTATAACTGAAGACGATAATTTTACGAGGATTTAAAATGCCTGGCAAAAGAACGTCGACCGGTGTAATTCAGTTAGTTTACTATAACCACGCGATCGGGAAAACGGTCCAAGGGTTGTCTAAAATGTTTTCAATAACTAGGCAAAGTGTACAATATTTTAAATCGCGCTGAAAAAGAAAATAGTCTAACGTTAAAGCTTCCAACTGGGCGTCCACGTAAAATTTCGGAGAGAACAGAACGTCTTTTAAGAAGAAAGGTAGACGAAAACCTTTTGGTATCCATACGAACGCTTGCATGTGAACTTAAAGAAGAGTGTGGCGTGACAGTCTCTCACGAAACGGTATGACAAGTTTTGAAAAAGAACGACTATTCATCCAGACTGGCACGAAAAAAAACACTGCTTACAATGCAACATAAAGAAAGACGATTGTCTTTTGCTGTAACACATATTTCCAAGCCTGACGACTACTGGGATGACGTTATATTTTGTGATGAGACCAAAATAATGCTTTTCTACAATGATGGTCCTAATAGAGTATGGAGAAAACCTTTGAAAGCATTGGAAAGTCGAAACATAATTCCAACTGTAAAATTTGGAAAACTTTCAGTAATGGTTTGGGGGTGCATTTCTAGTAAGGGAGTTGGAGATCTTTGTTTTATTGAGAACACTATGGATGCTAATCAATACCTGGGTATATTAAAGCGTCATCTAGTTAACACCGCGACTAAATTTGGGTTTTATTCTGATAGAAAGCCGAATTTCAAATTTTATCAGGATAATGACCCTAAACATAAGGCTCTTTTGGTAAGGACGTGGCTTCTCTACAACTGCGGTAAGGTACTCGATACACCTGCTCAGAGTCCAGATTTAAACCCAATTGAAAATTTATGGTCTTGTCTAAAGAAAAATACTGCCAAAAGGCGTCCCAGAAACCAAAGTGAGTTAAAAGCTGTAATTTTTGAAGAATGGAATAAAAAACCAACAGAATATGTACAAAAATTTATTTTTTTTTTCAAAGAAACGGCGCTTGCAAGCCCTAATTGATGCCAATGGTGGCCACACAAAATATTGATAATCCTAAATTTAAAGATCCAATCCATTTTTTCATATTATATTAGTATGTAAAAACATTTTCTTGACAACAACATTCTTGAGTTTCTTTTAATTTTTTATCTTATTTCTTAATCTTAAGTTTTTATTTTGTTCTCCTTGCCGTTATTTGTTAGTTAACATATAGCTAAAATTAGATTATAAAAAAAATGGTAAAAGAGTTAAAACACGTTTTGTTTTTTAATGATGAAAGTCAAAATAAAAACTATTTGCACACTGTCAAAACAATTTCTTGACAAACTGTATGTATGTACTAAATATGTAGACGCACATCATTACGTCCGTTTCCTTAAAAAGTCACTGAAATAAATTGTAACGTACTTACATACATATGTACATACATATGTAAATAATCTTGCCAGTTGTGATATACAAATATGTACATACTTATGTACATAGTTTTGCAATTTTTTTAATAATATTGCATAAAAAAAGTACGAATATAAGTACATACATAAGTATGTATGTAAGTATGCATGTGTTTGGATCAAGGGAAGAAAGATAAACATTTAATAAAACGTTTGTATCTACTTAAGTATGTAGATACATAAGTATGTATGCATGTATGTACATACATACATATGTATGTACTTATGGATGTATGTATGTATGTACATATGTACATATGTACTTATATTATCTTGTAGAAGAAGTGTCTTATCAGAAGTTTCTCTTATTAGAAAAAAATTAAAAAGATTAGGAAACATATGTACATACTTACATATGTATATAAGTATGTATATACATACATATGTATGTATGTATATACATAAGTACATACATACATACTTATGTAAGGACGATATTAAAAAACGTTTTACGATTTTACTTTTGAAATATGTACATACATATGTACATAGTTAATAGAAAATTAATTTCTTATTTACCAAGAAAGTATAAGGGTATACATATACATATGTATCTGGCCTGCCATGCTTGGAACTTTTTTTGGCTAGTTTTTTTGGCACTCGAAGCAGTTTTTGAAGATTCAAAAAGAGCAAATCTATGAAATCGATTTGACAAGAATTATTTATCAATAAAAAAACAAATTTGTTCCGTAAATTTTCTAGGACTACTATATACTTATGTACATTAGCACATACATATCTACATGCTTATGTACATACATACATACATACATGCCTTGAAAGCTTCAACTCATTTTAATGAAATTGACGGCAATTGTCTTTTGATCTTTTAGGTCAAAAACTGAGTAAATTTTTAGTTTAATCGATGCGGCAGCTAAAACTTATTTCAAAAATGCACATTTTCGAATTTTTTTTCAAAATGCTCTAAATTTTTTTTTTTATTTATTTTTTATTTAGCTATTATTTGCTATTATTTACAATTTAAAATGTTAATTCTTTGGGTTTTTATTCTTTAATCAAAATTTTTTACATACAATGTTAATTGCCTTTTAAAAAGATAATAATTGTTTTCATTTTTTAACTCTGGAGGCATTTCATTATAAAGTTTAAGATCATTATAAAATAATAAGTTTTGCGAATAATTACTTCTACAAAATTTTAGTCTAAAATCCCCCATATTTCTTAAATAGTAGGGTTGAACTTCTGCCACATATGTTAGTTGTTTTTCCAGATATCTCGGCATCATACCATTTTTCATTTTAAATATAATCATTAAAACATTAATAATCAGTCTTTGATTTACTGATAGCCATTTCAACGCTTCTAACATGTCTCTTCTGCTTGTTAGCCTATTGCACTTAAGAATACACCTCATACCCCAGTTTTGCAGCTTTTGAAGTCTCTTTTTCATTTTTAGGTTTCCAAGAAATAAAACAGTTGAACAATATTCAAAATGCGGTTTTATTGTCGTGTTGAAAATATTCACAGCTGTTATTGAGGATACTTTATCGCGTATTCTTCTCAGGAATGAGATCTTTTTTGATATCTTCTTGCAAACATAGTCGTAGTGCAGATCAAACTTCAATTTTTTATCGATCATAATACCAAGATATTTCATTTCCAATACTTCTTCGATTTGTTCCCCATCGATTATTATTCCCACTGTGCTTGTTCCATTTATAATCATGGCTTTTGTCTTGTTCTTGTTCAGTTTAAGTTTATTCATTTTTAAATATCATTATTAAGTTTTCTCACACACTCATCGGCTGACCCTCCACTTATATAAATAAGCGCATCATCCGCAAACATGCAAATTTTCGCATTTTTCAGCACATTTCCCATATCATTTATATATATTATAAATAACAAAGTTCCTAAAACAGCTCCCTGCGGTACTCCAATATCATTATCTACAGCTTGTGATATATTCTCTCCACATTTAGTTCTTTGTTTTCTATTTCTCAAATAATTTTCAAACCATTTTAGCTCCTTATCTCTTACGCCATACTTTTCTAGTTTAAGCAATAATATTCTTCTATTAATTGTTTCAAAAGCTCGTTTTAAATCCAGAAACACTGCTACAACACAATTTTTGTTTGTTACCTCAGTTTTCCACTGTGTAATTACTAAATTTAACAGTGATTCACAGCTATGTTTATTTCGAAAGCCTGATTGTGTTTCATTTAATAGATTATTTTCCTCAAAATATTTGCTCAATTGATAATGTACTATTTTCTCTAATATTTTGCTAATTGTCATTAAAGTATTCACTGGTCTTATTTCCTGTGGATCTTTGGTATTCTTAATCTTTTGTATTGGTACCACATATGATTCTTTTAGGCAATTGGGAAAAGTTGCATTTAGTAGAGATTTTTTTATGAGTTTATGCAATTGGTTACCAAGAATGTCAAAATTTTCCACAAACATTTTAACAGAGACGAAATGTTGGTCTTTTTTCTTGTTAAATAGTTTTAACGTATCTTTTAACATATCAATTGTAATTATTTACCACGCACAGTGGTAAAAAGCTTTATATTTTGGAAATATTTTGGTATCTTGTAAACCATTCAAGCTTTATATTTTGGAAATATTTCGGTTTTATATTTTGGAAATATTTCGGTATCTTATAAACCATTAAAGTAATTTCAGTGAAACCAAGCATAGGGCTATCTAGCAGTTAAGAGATAACGAGCAAATAGTTCCAAAACTCACCTACCATACTTTTTTTCACTACCAAAAATGCATTCATTCTAAACGATAAAATTTTGCATATTTAGGTCCTAAACAAAGAAGACAAAAACAATTGCTTTAAAATAAGGCAACATTCAAATACATATACATATATCTAGAGAAATCGCGTACTCAGATATGGAATACCTATTATTCTTATGTATGTAGGTATGAGAAATTTCGGAATTTCGTTTCTTAAATTTTACGTAGACGAAACACAATGTGAATAATTTTTTTTGTAATTTTAAATATAATAATAAATTCTAGAATAAGATGGTATTTTGATACTTTGAAAAGTAACATAACTTGTAATAAGCAGGATGTAAAAATCGATGAATTTTTCTATTTTTTTACGAAAAAAGCTTTATTATATTTTCTCTTATATAAAATAATTTTTTTTCAAGCCTTTAAAAATTTTTAAACTTTTTAAAATATACACCCTTATTCTCCGTATCGATTCGAATCGAAAATTTCTCCGTTTGGCAACTTTGGTATTCTGCGTTTCTTTCCATTTTTCGATTATTTGTATTCTGTATTACGGTCGGAACTACGCTTTTGTTAGTTTACTAACGGAAAGTTTTTCGATTTTTGTTTGTGTTAAAGAATGTAAAAATGAAATGCAATAAATTTATTTTGTAATTATTTTTTTTTGTTGTACTGAAATTTTAAGGATTTGTTTAAAGTAGTTACAACTTGGTTAAGCGGTGATAAAGATGTCTATGTACATACATACATATGTACATATTCGAGTGTGCTTCTGATGGAAAACACTTCGTTAAATGTGTCTTTAGCCGATAGTTTTTTCAAATCTGTAAAATTAAAGTATGTAAATATGTATTTCAAACATACAATACATACATACATACATATGTATGTATGTATGTATTTAAAACAAATATCTTAAGGTGAATTCACCGGTTCGTTCTGCAGGAAATTTTCGTTGAGAGACAATTTTAGTTTACTGAGAGTTTGCTCAAATAAGATTCACCGGAGTCGAACAAATATTCTGTAGAAACAAAGCTACCATATGCAACAACTCTGTAAATGTTGTGTGTCACTTTTACAAGCCGGCAGCACAGTGGCAGTTGATTGCAATTTGCTTTGTTTTAAATTTAACAAATTTTTATAAAACTAAAATATAGAAATAAATGAAAGTCGAGTGCTTGTTCTAATAGCTATTTTGTTAAATAAATATAAAAAACTTACAAATATACTCTGTATATTATTATACATACATATGTACATATAATATGATGTGGCAGCTCAGTTCAATTTTGCATAAAAAATTTATATATCTGGCAGCACAGTTCAATTCGTTCGGGACGATAATTAAAATTAAACCAATTCAAGCAAAAATTGTTCCGCATTAAATTTACTCTCTTTCTCTCACTCTCTCAAAAATTGAGACGTCAAACTACATATAAAAAAAATCGTTCGGAACGTTCAGAACGAACCGGTGAATTCACCTTTACAATTTATCACTCATCTCGAATGTGTAGCAACTGTCTCTCAATATCTGCTTTTCAATTCTTGACTCTGTATTCTGAAGCGTGTTGTTTTCCTCTTCCAAACACGATGCCGCTGCTATCGATTGCATTTCCCCTTGGAATTAAAATATTTTTCTTCTACAATTCTTCTACATATATATCAAAAATTCAAATATCACCTCCGCCACAAATAACGTTTACTTACATATATTCTGCCTTTTTATTTCTATTCGTACTTAACTAATCTTAATAATTATCTACATATGTATGTATGTATACTTAAGTACCTACATATTTATGTATGTATGTACCATGGTGTTAATATAAAAAAGTTCGCTGACAGCTGCATTAAATGATGCGCTAGTAATCTTTTTTACTAAACCAGCAACTTGATGCCTTATTATAGGAAATTGTGAAAAAAAAAATTTATTTATTCCATATTTCCCTCAAAATGACCGCACGTGTTGAATGATGGTAAGGGCAGGAGATTGAGGAGGATACAGCAACATGGAGTTGGCGTTACATACCAGATAATAGCTTACCAATACAGAGGAATGCTGTCATACGTAAAGAAATGAACGCTATCCGCATTAGCTTTTTAATACCTGGAAGAAATTACTCCTTTAAAATATCGAAATACAGTCAGACATTCTATGTAAATTATTCGTCTATAAATTTTAAGTTGCCAAAAACCATATGCCGACACACACTCCTTCATCACGAAGTCACACGGTTGGTAATCAAATTGTGCTTCTTGCATCAATTTCAGTTTATAAACAAGGAATTTTAAATAAAGCGCTCATTTTAGCTGAGTACTAAAATTAGGACTAGTTTTTATTATAAAGATATTTGTTATAACAGTGTCTCTCCCTCAAGTTTTAATTAAGTTCTGATATAAATAGGGAAAGTATGTATTTCCTTCTCTATCTCTCTCGTAGCTGAATTAAAACTTGAGCAAGAAAATTAGACTTGTTTGACCCATGAATTAGTTAACCATAGTTTAAACTTTTTTGTTGTTCAAATAAAGATTATCTAGGTAATAATCTAGGTTTAACTGAATCAACATTTCTCAGTTAAACCCAAGTTAGAGTTGTTAAACAAAAAAATAAAACTTTAAATTAAACTCAATGTTTTACCAAAAAATAGAGAGAAAAAGTATATAAATGAAAAAATTGTATTATTTTGCAGGCCATACATATTTTAGTAATTCTATTTTTTAATATCGAGAAAAACTCAAATATTTATAGAACTATTTTTTTTTAATATTGTGTATTTGAAAAACTTCCAATTGTATCTTGAATGTATTTACATGAAATATATTGAAGAATATCAAATATGCACTGCTACTTTTCATTTAATCGTTTTTGTCCAAAAAGAACATTGAGTTTGAAGTACAAAAATTATTTTATTTCCTAGTCAAGTTGAACTAAGTTTAACTAAGAAGATAACTAGTCCTTACGGCTAACATCTGTATTTATGTATATATATATATATATATATATATATATATATATATATATATATATATATATATATATATATATATATACATATATATATATATATATATATACATATATACATATATATATATATATATATATATATATATATATATATATATATATATATATATGGATATTTGTATATATATATATATATATATATATATATACATATATATGTATATATATACATATATATGTATATATATACATATATATGTGTATATATATATATATATATATATATATATATATATATATATATATATATATATATATATATATATATATATATATATATATATATATATATATATATATATATATATATTTCAGGACCAACAGCACGTAATATTGCTAAATGCTTTTGATTTTATGACCCATAAGTAGCACACAATTTGCTTTCAAAGGAACCATTTGTACCCACGGCGCACACTGGGGATTTTTGTATGGGGGTGAGGAAAAAAATATATTTTTAAAAAAATGTAGTGATTTCGTCACAAATTTAGTTTTATTTTTTTTTTTTTTTTTTTTGTTTATTTCTTTATTCAAACTATTATAAACACTAGTTAACAATATTTAATTGGCTTATACAATGTCTCTAGATCGAGCGCTCTAGTATAATACTAAACATAATAATAATTTGCTTTTTACAAAAAAAGTAACAATATTTATATATTTACATAAAGATAATATAATTATTATATTATATATTACAATGAAAAGTTACAAAAACATTGTTTATATTTCAAAAAAAAAAAAAAAAAAAAAAAAAAAAAAGGTTTAATTCAAAAGGATAAAAGAATTAGAAAAAAAAATTTTATTTTGGTAACCACCAAAACATTTTGGCATTAGATTTTTGTGCTAATTTTAGATCCGTTTGTGATATACTTGTACTGTATCTCATCTCTAATTGATTTAAATTACAGTTAATTGTTTTTATATTCGCCCGTCTATAATTGTGATATAAGATGGGAACACCATTATCATTTTGGATTAAACCTTTACTATCCAGGTAAACAAAAGCTTCTGGTGGAACAAATCCATTTTCTAAGGACCTCGACACATATTCATAGTTTGTGTAATAGGGAGCCATTATATAATTATTTTCTGTACATTTACAACACCGTAAAATGTGATTCCTTATCAAATAAATGATAAAATTATCTATACGAATTATATTTGCATTACTGTACAGAATTTTGTTAGAAGTATATTTAGTGAAGTCACTATTTGCAGATCTATAAACTGAAGTGCATGATCTAATGCATTTCCTCTCAAATATTCTAATTTTTTCCATATATGAGGGGGAAATATTGAACCAAATGGGGCATGCGTACGTAAGAATAGGTCTAATCAGGGATTGATACATTATGATTTTAACTTTATTCCTAATATATTTCGAGTGGAATAAGCGTCTGTATGAGAAATAAGCTTTTCTTGCTTTATATAAAGTTTCTTTAACATGAAAATTGAAATATAAAAATTTATCAAGGTGAACACCTAAATATTTTACTACTTCTTTTACTGGTATATTGCAATTATGTAAGTTAGATTTAATTTGAAAACTTTTCCAGTTTTTCCTTATATCGTAACTGCATTTATTTACTGGCGGCCTAAAAAGTATGGATTCGCATTTTTGTGCGTTTATTTTCATGTTCCAATCTATTGTATATTGCTCTACTTTGTTGTAAGATGTCTGTAAATTGCTGTTAATTTTTTCGATTTTATCATCATGATGGTATATTATAATATCATCTGCAAATGAAATGATGTTATCTACTTGGTTAAGTAGGTCTAAAATAAACAAGTTAAAAAGGATGGGAGAATTAACTGTTCCCTGTTGTAATCCATTAATAATATTAAATGATTTGTCGGTATCAATATTCTGGTAGGAGACTTTGAATGTTTTATTGCTAATCATATTATATGTTAGTATAATTTGGTTTAACGGCAGACCGTATTGAAATAATTTATGTATTAAACCCTCAATCCAAACACTGTCGAATGCTTTCTCCATGTCTATTAGACATGCTCCTGTACAGAATTTTTTATGCCAATTCCAATTAATATCGGAAGTTATTTTATGTATTGCGTTAATGGTGGAGTGTTTGAATTTAAAACCAAATTGTTTTTCGCTATATATTTTATTATTATTGCAGAATTTATATAGATTGTTATTTACACATATTTCGAAAACTTTACTGATATTAGGAAGTAAACTTATAGGTCGCAAGTTTTTGGGGCTATTTGGTTCTTTATCCTTTTTAGGCAGTAAAACTACCTTGCCTATTTTCCATTTGGTAGGAAAATGTGAATTATTCAGCATATTATTAAATAATATGCAAAAATCAAAAATCATTCCCTGTGGGATATTCTTTAATACTAAATTTGGTATATTATCAATTCCGAATGATAACTTATTTTTTAATTTAGAAAAAATATAAAGAATACTATTTCTTGTTATGAAAAAGTCCAATGAATCATCTTCATTAATGTTGTCAGATAACATTGTTTCATTGAAATTTGTAAGTGTGGTTTTGTTATTCTCATATTCCCTTTTCAATTCTAGAAACCTATTAAAAGTACATTGGACCTGCTGGTGAACAACATTATTTGGAATAATTTCTTTGCACGCATGTATGGACTCGAAATAGGATCCTATAGTATTTAACATTTGGATCTTGTCTTCAATAATATAATTATTTTGATCATTTTTTCTTAAGCTTTGAGGGTTAATCCCCACGTTATTCAGAATTAGTTCATCATTTGTAGGAATTTTAATTTCTTGCAAGTTTAAGGGTTTAAATATTTTAAAGTTTTTCTTAATTTGGTTATACATGTCCCTCGAATCTTTGGGGTCTATATTCGTTAATTTTTCTTTAATCTGTTTATTGACATTTATTACAAAATTATCTTTGATAAGTTTTTTAATTATTTTTATTTTTGCTTTTGCTAATGTAAGTGCCTCATTGGAAAGTGTAAGTTCTAGTCTGTTATGTTTTTTGACCAATGTTAATATCCTGCTTTTCTCAGAATATAACATTTTGATAGTCGAGTTGCTTATTTTTGAGAAGATTTTGCTACTTTTATGTTTGGGAACTGTTTCCTCTATCGCTTTAAGAATAACATCATTTAGTCTATCTAAGTGATAGTCTATTTCGGAATTAGAGAGATTTCGATTATTGGGAATTTGAGTATCTTGGGTGAGTTTTTGGTTAATATTGTTTTGAAATTTTTTCCAATTGGTACCTTTATAGTTGTTAGTAGTCTTAACGTTTTCCCTCAAAAATGTGAAATTTTCGTTTTCTTTATTCTTGTAGATTATTATCTCTACAGCATCGTGGTCACTATCATAATCTAGAGTTTTAAGTGAGTTTATTGTGTCATTTTCAGTAATAATATGAAGCCTAGAATCGACTAAACAAATATCTAAGTAAGAACCTGTTCGTGGATATGAAGGACGACAGGTAGCATAAAGTTTACATCTAAACCGAATTTCATTATCTAATAGCCATGTGTACAGTATGTTACCTTTTTGATTATTCATAGAATTGCCCCATTCTCTATGTTTACAATTTAGGTCTCCTGCTAAAATATAATAATTATTTGTGCTTTGTAGGTTTATAGAATCAAAGAGACTATGGATCTCATTTTTCAAATAAGTATCATTATTCCCTGAAGGGTAGTACGCGGAGATAATATATAACATTTCATTTGTAGAGAGAGGAAGACGAATAATACAAGTTTCTAACATGTTAAAAGAATTTATTACACTATTTGTATAATTAGAGAATTTTAAGTTATTCCTTATCAATATCATTGTTCCACCTGCTTGCGTTGTACCTTTTCTATCTCTTCTTATAACATGGAAGTTGTCAAACTGTATTCTATGCTTATGATTTAGTTTTGTCTCGTTTACTAGTACAATATCGGGTATATTTTTCTTTATGAATTCGTGAAGCTCGTATCTTCTATCCGTTAATATTAGAGAATTAACGTTAATGTGTATTATTTTAAGTTTGTTTGAAATAAAAGTTTGGTTATTTTGAGCCATTATTCAAGCATGGAAAAAATTGTATCTATTCTTGATACTTGTAGTTCTAGTTGTTTTTGAAAGTTTATCATTTGATTACTTATGTTTATCATAAAATTTTTCATTTCTTGAATAAAAGAGTTATTGATTGTATTAGATGGGGTTCTTAAATCTATGTTAGTGGTGTTATTACCCTTGACTATATCTGCAAACGAAGATGCTGTATTAGTGTATACATTGGTGTTATAAGTTTTGTTTATTAATAAATCTTTTCTTTTTAAATTAATTTTTTGTTTCAGTTCCTTGTATTTTTCACACCCTTTGTATGATGCTGGGTGCCCATATTTATTGCACAGCACACAGAATAATTTATCTTTTTCATCAGCTGATACCTTTTCAACAGAACACTTTCCTCTTTCGTGGTTCATGCTGCATTTGACACATCTCCTAGGAAGGTGACAATTAGCAGCACTGTGCAAAAAGCCTTGACAGTTGCGGCATTGGGGTATTTCGGGTCGCCTAACTTGTTCCCATCTAATTACACGGTGTAGTAGTGTTTTTATATTTTTAAGTTTATTAATACTGCTGTCAGGTGTTATTTGAACCATAAACATCGGGAGTTTTATTCCTTTTTCAGTGGATAATTTAGTAGAAAACTGATTAACTTTTACGAATTTTAGATCTTCACTTTCTGATTTTACTAGTTCACAAAGGATATCCTCAGTATCAGTATCAGCGTCAAGACCTTTAAGTAAGTAGGTTTTGATTTTACATTCTTTAGGAGTGAAAGTAAAAAATTTCGTTTTAGTTTTTTCTAGATATACTTTGACTCTTTGATAGTCTTGAATTGAATTCAAAAATAATGATTTTTTATTACTAAATTCTTTAATATTAAATTCGTTGATTTTCAGTCCATATTTAATGAATTCAACTAGGTTTTTACTGTCTATATCTATAATATTAATTGGGGGGATTTTTTTGTTTTTAATTTTTTCGGTATTAACCATTGTGTTATCTGGGTTTTGTAAAGTGGGGTTATTGTTTATCACAGTTGAGGCTGAATGAGAACTTTTAGGGTTATTGTTTTTATCATTGACATGATGAGAACTCTCTTGATTTTTGTTTATTGCATTTACATGATTTTCGAATTTTTTTAATAAATTTTGATCACACTGAGTATCGTTCTCACAGTCAAGAACTGAGTAATAGTTATTTTTAAGATGTTTAGTTACACTCTCGTTATTCATGTTTTCCTTTTTTCTTTTTCTTTTATTATCAGTATTTTTTTCATTGCATTTTAATTGTATATTGTCTTTTAAGTTAGAATTAAGACTGTTGTTGTTACATGAGTTTGGAGCGTTAAGCTCACTCATTTTAAGTTTTTAAATTTTCTAATGTTTCTATTTTTGTTGTTATTTACTCGAACAAGGAAAAGTAGATGTACAGATTTTTGATCGACACAATGATTTGAGACAACTAAGTTCCGCGAACACGTCTTCACAATAAGATATTCAGACTGCACACAATATTAAATTACACACAATCTTAAATTATTTAAAAATTTGTATTGATTTTATATATTTTATTATATATGTATTTTTAATTTATTTCTTTAGTTTTATTTATATAGTAATACACAAAAGTAATGAAAATGAAGAAAGTTATAGAAATGTATATCGTTACCTACAATGTAAAAGGCCCTAACTAAGAAAAGAAAATTAAATTATTTTTTTAACTTTTAATTTATTTTTTTAAATCTATTTTTAATTTATTATTCTAAAAGAGCCTTAACTTCGTCGCTTATAACACTATGCTTTTTCTGGCTAAATGAAGGAGTCAAGTGTGAGATCATGCGATCTGATTTTACCATCATTCGGTGCATAATATCTTCGTTCGTGGCAATTCGACTGCATTTTCTGGAGTGTCTAATGCGATATTTTTTATAGTCTTTGTTACGACTTTCCTGACCCTCTTCGGATAGTAAGCCTACAGGAAAAATACAATTTTCAATTATATCTTTTCCATGAATCAGAATTTTATGAAGTGTAGGTGGCATATTGTACCTCTCGTATAGTGCAACAAACTGTTTTGCCGTCTCCAGACAAAAATCACCAAATTTTTTTGGATCTACTACCTCGGTGATTGTTATAGCTTCGAGAATTATTGAAAACCTTTTGATTATGTTTTCATCTAGACCCGTGATTTCGGAAATCAAAGCAGGATTAGCAAGGAACCTTCGTGACGTATTTCCTGAATTTGTCGTACCAGAGCCTTGCTTAACAGTATCAACCTGTATTCCAATTTTCTCTTTAAGTTCACGCTTTATGAAACATTTTCGGTCTTCTTTTATCGGACGAGTATTTGAGTCGACTCTCCCACGTTTAAATTCAATATTATAAGCTACATGCAAAAGACACTCCATCAGCTTAATACGCGCATGAAGTGGTGACATACCAAATTGCAGTGCTTGTTTATTTACGGGCTTCAAGTTCTTCGATTTTATTCATCTTGGATGTTGTGGCTTCACAAATAAAACAAGAAGATGCTGCTGGTGTTTCTGTTACTGATTGTGCTGTCTTGCCGTCAATCATTGTAAAATATATGTGGCTGCAATTTCTGTAAAAAAATCATGCAGGTAACTAACGGAAAAACCCAAATAATTCAAAAAAAAAAAAAAATTCCTGAAGAAGACGCCCAAAGAGGCGTCGAAATATTGAATAAAATTATTATTAAAAAAAAAGACCTAACGCTTGATTATAAAAATTATATATAAAAAGAAAAACTTTAGCTCACATAATAAAATAATATTCATTTTGCAATTCTTAGGTTCAAATTAAGTTGATTCGAGTACTGAGTTTGAGACGGCTATAAAAAAAATAGAAGTCAGATCGGAGTAATTCTTTTTGATTTGATTGTACCATTTAGTCTAAAATTTCAAAATATCACTGCATATTGCATTAAGAGTATTTTGACAATTTGAGTTTTTTCCGCGAAATCCCCAGTGTGCGGCGTGATTAATAAATTTATAAACAAATGAATAAGTATATAAATTAATGAATAAATAAATAAATATATAAAATAAATAAGTACATAAATAAAAAGTAAATAAATGAATAAAGAAATAACTAAACAAACGAATACATAAGCAAATAAATGAGTAAATAAATAAATAGTTAAATAAAAAAATAGTTAAAATAAATAAAAAGCAAATATCATGGTTAAAATTTATATTCGACATGCATCAACTTCTTAAAAAATCGCTATCAAAAACAAAGGAAATAGTAAACGATATAATTTTTTTATAATATGTTAAAGTAAGTGCTAAACAAAACGTATACGAAAATTTACCATTATTACGTTTAAAGTCAGTTTAGGAGAGAAGAAAAGTATTCAAAATAATATTAAAAACTTGAAAAGAATAATTAAATATTTAAGAAACTGAAATATCTTAATTTTTATTTTTTAAAGCATTACACAGGCCAACGAAATGGAACCTTATTAAACAAAATTTAAATAGAAATAGATTATCCTTAGCTATTCCCATCAACTGATAATGATAATTCGTAATGTCAAAAATGCTCAAACAACGTTTTTTATGTACACATACATAAAAACAAGTCGTCAACAAGACATGACTTGTGTGAACGCCAAAGAAAGTTCAAAGAAGAAAAAGTAAGAATATGTCAATAAGACATGATTCGTCTGAACGTAGACTTATATGCATAATTTCAGCTTTTTTTTGTATTCTTAGCTAAATATAGACCGTACACGTATAATACTTGATGGACTATTAATGTAAACAAAAATCACCGAAAGAAACATTTTCCCAAGTAATTTGACTTAAACTCCAATTTTTATTTATATTTGAAATAAGTATGGAAATGTAAATTTCCTCCAATAGCTTTGTTTACTTATAAATCCATCTTTATACAAGGTGGTGCAAAAGTATTGCAGTTTAGTGCAATTTGTACAGATGGTGCCAATTGTCACTGTGTTTTGACATTTATGATGTACATAGATATATAAAGAATTACTTGCCATTAAGTCATAGTCGATACAAGCCTCATGAATGTGGAATTATTGCTACTATTTATTTAACTAAATTTCAGTCTATTGTTTTGACGCAGCATGAATTTTTTTTGAAGACGCCGATGGCACTACGGTGACTGTAAAAGGTCTCTATTATTGTTGGTTTCAACAGAACTGAGCATAAAGATTTTGAGATACCAATGTCCAGGTCGAGTGATCTCCAGTTTTGGAGATTTGAACCTGCCGTTCAGATCCCCAGATCTAACAGCAACAGATTTTTTCCTTTGGTACTTTTTTAAAATCTCACGTTTTGCCATCAAGAATTCAAAATGCCGTTAAAGAAGCGCAATTATGCATCAGCTCCGGAGGTGGCAATTTGGGCGATATAATTTTTTTAATTAATGTCATCAATTTTTTACATGTTTTCATAAAGTTTTTTATGGAAACAGAACTCTTGTTTTCATCTATAGCAAAATGGCAGCTAGTTCAAATTATGATATTACATTTGCGTCACCTTGTACTATATAAACAAGAGTACATTGTGTGATTAATTTGGTCTTTGTGGTTACAAAAACTTTTACAATAGAAGATTATTGTTTATTTAATACAAAAAAAAAAAACTAACGAAAATATTTATGTTGTATTAGAATTAGATTTTTTTAGAAAAATTTGGTGTAAATATTAATCCATGTCGAATATATAGTATTTGACCACTGTGAATAAATAAATGAATAATTAATTAAAAAACAAATGAATAAATAAATAAATAAATATATAAGCAAATTAATAAATGAATTACTAAACAAATAAGTAAATAAAAATTTTATTCAATTTCCTTTTCTTCTCCTTTTTTGTGATCTTAAATTTTTAGAAAATAAAATAGATTTCGAAAATGTATTTGTGAAATTTTTTAAAAAAGTACCAAAATAATTTAACAATTTTATTTTATCTTCTAACAAAAAAAAAAAAAAAAAAAAAAAATCAAAAACTGTTTTATATTCTAAAAAATATTAATTTGATATAAAAATTCATAAAACATTTTTTATCAACAAACCAATTAATTAAGATGAAAAATTAATTAAAAAGAATTGTGTTCTCTGCCTATAAATTAATACGAAAAGAAATTTATTAAGTGTGAAATTATTGGTTTTTATATTATCAAATTTTATTTTTACATATTAAATAAAATCCGTAAAATTAATGGGAAATTGTTTTTCACCCCCTTTTTTCTCTACAAAAATATACGAGTTAGACGATATATAAGGAACTGTGCGTTTAAATTTTGAAACGTACTAATCTGTGGATAAATTATTGGTATTTATTTACTTACTCAAATGCTTCAAAGCAATTTGTATACATTTCTTCGTTTGGATAGTATTTTCCAACAACTATTTTGTGAATCTCAGCATTCCCCTTAAATTTTTGTTTTGAATAATAATTGCCCAATATTTTATAAATGACCGAAGTCGGGTATAATTTAGCGGTTTCCTTTCGTAACATATTATCGAGCTATTTCAATAGTGGCAAGTTGCCAGATTAGGCGAAAATATTACTGAGAACGTATAAATTTTAATGAATTACAAAATAATCGTTTCCAAATATTTTGTATTTGAATAACATACTCTTATAACGAAACGAATATTATTCAGTCCAATTATTTCAATTACTTGCAAGTTCAGTTTAAATGTGATCTAAGAAAGTTTAATCAAAGCTTGACGAAATTTTTAATGTTTAACCGGCAATGTAAGAAAACTGCCCACATACTTATGATTTGTGCGCGAATCATTTCTCCACATACGTCGCTTTTTGTTTTTCATTTCTGTCTTTAAGTGTATCACTTTTACTTTGCTTTTCTTAAATATCAGTCAAATTTCTTTGCTTTCTATCTTAACGATGCATGCAGTTTGACGTTCCCTATTAAGCCAAAATGAAAACTAAAACTGTAAAATTTTCACGTACGTGCCCACTAACTCGTCGAACAAATCACAAATCACAAAAAACTTAACACTTTCAATTTCTTGCGTTTTGTGCGCGCACAGCCCCATTAACTTGCAACAAGAATGCCAAACTCGAACAAACATCATAATCATACATAAGTGTGTGGACAGATTATATGCGCAAATTATAATAAAAATAAGCTCTTGTAAAATAGCAAGTTATTCTGCAGGGATGGCAGAACTGAAAGTTGCGTCAGTTTGCAAAATGACGACTAATGATTTCTTGTTGAGCCATCTATTATTTGAACACAAATTCTTAAAGCGGGGAAAAGCAAATTAAAAAAAAAAAACATTTCCTTTTTAAGAAAATTACTGTTCTATATTTAAACAGCATAGAAGTTTTTAAAGTTTCTTAGCAATTTTGAAGTAAAAGTAGCACTGGAGGAAGAAGTTTAAAATTTTCAGGGTTAGCGGGAAATTTTTTTCTTATATAAGAGAAGAAACAAGAAACGCAAATAACTAGGCCATTTATACATGTTTTTTACAGTGTAACTTTTCTTCGAGAAAATTATTTCCAAAAATGAAAATGATGTTCCAAACAAATAAGGGTGTTTTAGTAAATATTTTGATGGACTATCTATCTATCTTTATAAAACATTTCATCATTGGGACTATAATAAAATTTTTTGCGAAATTCAAAAAATACATGTTTCTCCATGTACTAATTATATCCAGAAAAAAGTCGTTATTAAGCCATTGTCACCTGTTAGATAAAAAAATACCATTGCTGGTCTTAAAAATTATCACCTATTTTGTGTGACGATTTCCTTTGAAAAATTTTACGATTTTGAAAATTAGTTAGTATTGAAATTCAATATTTCGGGATATTCTCCCCAACTACTTGTTCAAACTATTATAGTTTTTGCAAAATGCATTGTTTGTTAAGGCTTTAGCTGTTGATATGCCGAAATTTCATTGGCCGCTAAACCAAATCGTCAGTCAACTTTAAGCAGTTTGATAACATTTAAACTCGGATGTTTATGCATTACAAATCAAATACAATATGAGAATTCAGTATATGAATCATAACAAAATACATAATCATAGGAGGCTTAGAATGCTTTTATACAAATAACACAACAAACAATTAATTAATTGTATTCATGTTGAATGTAGAATATAATTGTTTGTTGTGTTGCTTGTATAGAAGAGCTGACAGTCATCCTGCATTTTTCAATTACACACAGTCGATGAAGTTAAATTAATATTCCAAATCCTAACATTCATTTTTTTTAATACTAGTCTTACGTGTAGTGATTCATTTTTGCTAATCTGTCAATTTTGCTAATCTGGCTGCAAAGTATTAATTAAATTTTCGAAAACAAAATTCTTCGAAAGTAATTACCGAATCGTAAGTCCCCTTTAACATTATGGAAATTGAATGGCAGACAGACCAAGTTTGAAGAGTGTGTACTACACGACTATCTGTACTACAAATTTTTTTGTTTTTCTTTTGTGCTTTCGCAATTTTCATTATGTCCCTACATATTATTTTTCTCACTACTTCGCCGAAGTCAATTTTGCACACTGTACTAATTTTGATCGAATCCCGGATTCAGTTCTCTTTAATAACTTTTAAGAAACTGACCTTCGTAGACTAGAAGGTAGTGTACTAGACTCGTAGTGCGAAGGTCCCAGGTTCGAATCCTGCCGCATAACTCTGGCAGTTTGTGCTTGATAATTAAAGGGAGCGCACAGCAAGCCTTCACTGGCTTAAGTGTATTTCGTATGACATGGGCTATCACACCCCTCCAATCAACCTAACCTAACCTAAACTTTTAAGAAAATCACTTTTGATTGATTTAGATGTTTTTACAATTAAAATATTCTGTCTGTCTATTAATTTCTCAATTATAAAGGGCAAGATCAAAAGTGAATTGGAAAATGTCTTGTCTTTCAAAATTCGCAATGAAAAAGGGGACTAAGTAAATCCTACTGTGCAATCCTTTCTTTGTGTTTCCAAAAGTTTGTAATGTTCAGGTCATGTTTAGAGAACATTACGTTTTCCAGCCGTTAACGCTACTCCCAAGTGGTACCATAATTTGTGCCACATATATATTTTTTTATTTCAAACATTTGCAACATTAAGATGCCCTTTTAATAAGTCTAGCTGCTTTAAGATAAATTTAAACATTTCTCCATATTGCATTTTATTTGTGTACTGACTTTTCTTTAAGTTTTGAGGAACACAATTATTAAAATGTTTCTGTTAACGACATCAATTAACACTTTTTTTAAACCAACAACAGTATTAAGTTTAATTTATTTATTATACACTTTTATTTACCTTGAAATATTTAAATTCTTAAATTTGTTATTTACTTTTCAATTTGACACTTTTTGTATAAGTGAAGCTCGTTTTCGTAATACAGAGTTGGTTTTTTAAAATGGATTTTCATCCTTTCAAAAGGGACTTAATTTTTCGATAGAAGTGCAAAAATCTTACGCACTTCCGTAACAAATCGCATGAAAATCGCACTACACAGTACGAATCGTTCGAATTCGTAAATTTTTCGTATCGAAATTAAGTATATAGCCAAACGAAGTATATGGTCAAATTAAAGGGCCTCTCGTTAGATTCAGCGTGTAATAAATTGAATTAAAATTATTTTTGATAAAATTTAGCACTTTTTGTATATAAATTTTAATTTTTATTAAACAAATTGTTACAAATTCGGTATTAGCAATCCTTTTTTTGGCATTAGCGAAATGTCGTAAACAAAAATAAATATTTATATAAATAAAGTCTTAACCTCAAACTTGTAAAAAGTAATTGTAATACAATTATAAAGTTCACAAAAAACTTAATAATTATTTATTGAGTTAAAATAATTACTTATTAAACCTTTTTGCCTAAAATACAATAATTTGTTAATTATTTAGTATCTGCGCTAATTTCGTCAAATATTTCTACAACATGATTTTAATAATTGTTAAATGAGATAAAAAATTTCAATTTTAATTAATATTAAAATATACTGAAAAACAAACTCAAAACATGTGTCTAACGAACTACTTGTCTTGCCATTCAAATATTAATAACAAAACTATACTAAGCGGAGGTGTAAGCCGCTCTTATAAAAAAAATGTATTTAATTAATTTAATTTCGTTTTTAAAACAATAGGTAAGAATCAATGTAAAATTAGAAATGATCTATTCGTTTTTAAAATTTTGAATTCTGAAAAATTTGTAGTTTTTTTAATATAAAGAATGTATTTTGCAACATTGTTATCGCATAATGTTTCCCTTTCTACAAAATCTCAAAACTAATTAAAATAAAACTATGGTCATAAATCTTCAAAATATATTCATAATAGAGATGGGATTGGGATTAAATTTTCATTCACGAAAAAAAATTACAATGTCCATGTACGTTTGAAGTGAATGTAAAAAAATATTATTTACTATTACGAAATACGAATAAAAATTCATGGCGTTTTCTTTTCTGAAAAAAGTGTAATAGTTTTCTATTTATCAGTTTATAAAAGAATGTATTTATCGCGTTAATAAAAAAATCAAACTTCCTTATAGTATTGCGTACAATTTCCTTATACGTGCACTCGTAAGGTTGCGCCTATAAAGAACACTAAATTGTCTTTTTTTTTTTTGAAGGGCAAAAAAATTTACACTGTTTTTAAAGAAAATCCCATAAATCAAAGTTTATTAAGCAACTAAACTACTTGTTGCCATTATCTTCTATATCTAAATATGTATCTAATGGGAGTTATTCTTAAGGAATGTCATTGCTTCCAAAATCAAAAATTTAATTGACAATACTTACATTACTTTCCTTCAACTTATCATTAAAACTTATCCCTACTTACGCCTTGCAAAAATCGCAGAATTTTTGTTTCCATTCCCTTTTTTCAAAGCATTTGTTACGAGGGTAGTCCAAAAATTAGCCGACCTGACGTATAGATGGCGGCAGTAATTTGGTGGAAATTGGCAACCTATTTCTCATATACTTATTATCAGCTTAAAGCATCTCTTCTGGACTAATTTTTCGTTAGTAAAATATTAGAAACTGTAGCAGATAAATATTGCACAATATCAAACGTTATCGTTCGCTGGAACTCTGGACAAAAAATAACTGATTTATTTATTAATTTAGTCGATAAACGCATAAATAAATTCATTAAACAGGTTATTGTAACGTAAATCCCTTGTTTTTTGTTTGTTTCAAATTCAAGCGAACGATAACGTTCGACATTGTGGGACAGCAGCATGTTGAGTGTTGCCGTTTTAACATTTTTGTGGCAAGGAAAAGTATTTTGTCTCTTGGCTATTTCTTATGCTTTCCAGACGTCCTATTGCCAGTGGTAAATCATTTAACGTCGAAAGAAAAGCGTACGAAAGGTAGTCACTCACTTATGTTAGACAAAATGTTCCACTACCTTTAAGCGGGTGATACACATATCAATATTTAGCTTCAATCTTCAATCAATGCGTTTGGCTTAGTAACAACATTGAAGCTATGTGACAGACGACGTAATGTTACCTATCAATTCTCATTTTCATGGGGTTTTTGAAGTGCAAAGACATATGTATACTTAATTTCCCGCTGGCAAATGTGTAAAGATATGAAATTTTCGGTCAGCAAATGTTTTTCGTCTGTTAACAGATATAAGAAGAAAAAATTGATAATTAATATTGATGTGTGTGCTTTAGAGTTATCATTCGCTTAGCCTTACATTTACAACGTAGCACATTTAAAGATTGTCAATTTCCTATGTTACGATATCAATAATTCTGCAAATAAATTATCAATTAAGAAAAAAATGTCCATAGAATTCGTTACAAAAATTGTATTTTTAAACAATTATGTTTCGTTGGAGAAATAATATCTTGTAGTGAACCTCATTAATTTGCAAATTCATGCTTTTCTTCCTTATAAGTCCCTAATACCACAATTAGAAGGATATGATTTTCTTGTTATCCAATTAATATATATGTATAAGAGATTATTCACCTAACCCATCTTTCCCATTAAAATTTTTGCCTTGTTTTTAATTTTGTTGAACTGTATCCGTATATTTTTATGTTAATATTCGCTTAACGAACGCTCAAGCGATTTTGGCATTTGCGTTCGTATACATGACAGAGACAGAGAATGGGATGCAAATTTGTATAGAAATGTTTACCGTTTTTGTTCGCATTGATTTTCGTTCGACTTGTTGTGTTGAGAACTTTTTGTGGATTGCTAATCAGCTGTTTGTCGGTAAGAATGCATGCAAACGGCAACATTGGGAATAGTGGGACACACGGAAAATATTTACTTTTCTTAACATGCTGAAGATAGATTCAAATTGAATGAATTGGCTTAAAAAAAGAGAACTGTTAATGAAAATGACAATAAAGATGAGCGTTTAAATTCAAATCAAATATTTTTAACAATTATTTCTGATTGATTTCCTTTCGCGACCATAAGGCAACTACGATTATATATTAATATATATTTTTTGAGTTGATTTTGTAGATAAAACGAACTAAAATTACAGCAACTACACAAACACGTTAGCAGATTTTAAGGAATTTTTTGGTAAATATTTTTCCCAATGCCCCATAAAAGCAAAACAAAGAATCACAAGTGTTTATGTTTGAATTAAATTTGAACAAATTTGTCTTTAACATAATAAAAGAATTAAAAATAATAAAATTCAATTAACAATTGTGTTGCAAAGTAACACAGACAATACTTCTTGCTGGTGAAGCAGTGATGGCCGTTGATCGTAGCGCAAATGTTATTTATGCGCTTTATTCTCTTAGTTTTTTTT
Organism: Germaria angustata; assembly: GCA_963681545.1. NCBI lineage: Eukaryota > Metazoa > Arthropoda > Insecta > Diptera > Tachinidae > Germaria > Germaria angustata. Next base: position 55,477,899 of record OY813002.1, on the reverse strand, counting down.
TAGTAATGTTTAAGTGACTTTTACATGTTGTGTTGCTTTGTATTATTTCCGTAAAGGTGGTCGTGCTACAAATCCAGATGTAAAATTATTAATTAGATTTGTATAAGTTATCTTGAACTCTTCAGGACAAACAACGTATATTTTTTAGAGCCGATTCCGACTGTAGTAGGTACCAGAGATATAAAAGTTGTTAGTATGTGTATAGATTTATTGCCCATAAATCTGAACAGAGAGAGAGTTTTTGAAATCTTTCCTTATAAATGTCGCCTCTCTGCATGTTTTTATCCAGTGGCAAGATTTATGTGAATTTTCTTCTATTTGTTTATACATCATTAATTAATATTTTAAGCTAGTAGAACTAAAAAAATATCCATTTGAAGTTCACAGCTTTGGAACTCTCTACATCCGTTTTTACCCATATTTGTAAGCATAAGACTGAAGATTTCTTTTGTAGCCGTTAGGCAAAAATGTTTCCCATGAACTTTATATGCAAAATTAAAGGACAATTTGTGACTTACTAAATTTTGTTTAATTTTTAGATTTTGTATATATGTTATATATATATTTTGTATATATATATATATATATATATATATATATATATATATATATATATATATATATATATATATATATCAAATAAACAAAATAAACCAAATCGATGAAGCAAGCAGTGGGTAAAAATGCGGCACTCCCCCTTCACTGATTTGACAATTATAATTTTTCAAGTTTGTCATATCTTTGATTTTATTTTACATAAATAAATTAACGTTACTTTATGCCATGTTGCTGTCAAATTTAATATTAAGTGTACATGAAATGCTTTCATTATAAATTTAAAATTTGGCAATAATATTTCCCATTGACGTAAAAGGGTTAGAAGAAACTTCGCTCTAACCAAAAACCGTCTAACTGAAACAATATACATACATACAAGTACATATGCCAGCTGTTCTATATTCATAAAACTTTGCTTTTAAGTGCTCGATTATGTAACCGAAACGGTTTTCACTTATCCGAATTCCATTTTTAGGAAAATCATGCGTAAGCGAAAAACAATTCCTTTAATTTTATATTTCTGATTAACCAAATTCTACTGTATATTATAATGTATGTATAATATTCTATGTAACAAATAACATTTGATGTACTTGCTGTGCTTCCATAAAATCGTTTTTTCTTAATTAATATTGTGAACATGACACCACTTACCACTCAACACGCGCCACTCACGTTAGCGTTGCTCATCTTTAGTTCATATTTATGTGAAACAAGTTTTAATTTATATTAGAATAAATACAAATTATTGTGTAGTTTTCTCTTAATTAGCATGTAATTAATTTAAATACAGAATTTATTAGATTTATTTTCTTCGCTTGACCTTTTTTAACATCGAAGGGCTGAGAATAAAAACGCAGTGTATGTGGCGCAGCGGCAACGATTCGTACCTTCAATGTCATGTACTTACATATATAAGTATGTATGTATGTGTTGTACGAGTATGTATTTCTATATGAAGAACAATGTTGAGTAAAAAAATAGCAGCCTGAAATATACACTCCATTGTGCTTTGCTAATTCCATGAATTGTTTTTATTTATTCATTAATTGTTATAATCACAATCACAATTTATATTGTGAATTACAATATTAACAAAGCTTCCTTCAGTCGTTGTATTAATGCAGAATGTATTCTATGGCGGAAATTGAAACCCCAACTTGCGGCCTTTTGTGGGTAGTTTCAATGGTTCCAACAATTTATTTGCTTTTGACTTCTCGCTATCATTTCGACTTCAGCAGAAAGTGCCAATCGAACAGATCACAAAACCGTAGCAACTATGAAAGATTGAAATACTATCTTAAAAAAGCTGCAAATAAAAGCCTTTTTTTATAAATTTTTTTTCTTTAAAATCGGTCCATAATAAATATTTTAATAAAATGCATTGTTAAAAAAAAATTTCGGTCGAACTCAAACCAAAATATACAACGTCAACAGACGCGAATTTCATTTACAGCGATTGATTCGTTCGTTTGAAAGTGTTCGTTTAAAAAGTGTGTTATTAAATGACTCGAAAAATTCTTGTAATTGTATAAAACTGGGGAAACTGCTTTGAATCCCTCAAATTTCGATTTATTTGTCTAATCGCACGATCTTGGAGGCCAGTTCACATCACTTCCACGTGAGATGACCATGCTTTCAAATCGCTCATGCAGAATGTCCAATACGTCATGAGCTGTGTGGTACGCAGCACCGTCCTATTGAAACCACATGTCATTGGTGTCCATATCATCTAATTCAAGCAAAGAGAATTTGGCAATCATGGATTTGCATTCCTAACGTCGCTTTTAAAGAAATATAGACCGATGGCGTCGCACAGTGGGGCCTTTTGACTTTTTTCGTTGCAAAAATCATAACTTTTGAACTGATAAAGATATTTAAAAATTTTAAAAAGCATTTAAAAAGAAACTCCTTTAGCTTTAATATACATAATTTGCACGGTCATAGGTTGGGCGCGGCACTGTGCACAGTGTCTGTTTTCGACTTTTTTTATTACAAACATCATAACTTTTAAGGTAAGAAAGATATTTCAATAAAAATTAGTATCATTATTGGCCATAGCTTTGTGGAGGCACTATGCACAGTGGTTTTTTGTTGAAAACATCATAATTTTTGAAGTTACGAAGAAATTTGTAATGGGGAAAAAACACTTGATTTTTAAATCTTTTAGGATCGAAATAAGTGCTCCTTTATTGTGATAGGCATTGGATACGATGACACCTTTGACCTTTCTTGTCGCAAAAATCATATATTTTGAAGTAATATTTTTAAAATTTCTCAAACATTTAAAACACAACTTTTTGGGAAGTCTAGCAAAAATGCTACTCTAATATAACATGTTGTATTAATATAACTCTTTTTATTTATATTGCAGATAAAAATTATTGAAATATTTTTAATACTAAGGTTAATTTATAATATTATTTTATAGTATGATATATTATAATATGATATTGAGTTATTTTTATTAATTTTTTTAATAGTTAGTTTTCTTCAAAATAGTCATTAACATTTTAAGCGATTTGTAATAGACTTAACATATCGGAGCTATAATTATATTCTTCCAAATCCTTTCGAGACCTTACATGCCTCCGCGATGAAATCAGTGGGTCTGAAGAGGCCGCCAACATATTAAAAAGATCCTCATTCTGTCTAATCCGTGAAATTTTGCAAGTATTCGCATATCTAAAGTGCTTGTAATCTTTGCTTTTGCATTCCTGGGCTTCTTCTGATAACTCTCCAATTGATATTCAATTAAATTTTGGCCATGAGCCAAAATCTTATGAACCGTAGGAGTAAGTTTCTTCACAGGGTACTTTTGAGCCAAAAGCTGGGCAGTTTTTTATGCATAATCCTGAAACTTTGGGCCATTTACCACTTCTCTAGAGTTTATAACATTTAAAATAACTGCTAACCTTTTTATAATATGGTTGTCGACACCAGTAATTTGGGCTGGTACCTCATCATTTTCAAAAAACGATCTGGACATGTTACCATCGTTAGTATTTCCATATCCCTGCTTTGGGCAGTCTATTTTTAGTCCAAGGTTCTTAAGTTTATAACATTTAAAATAACTGCTAACCTTTTTATAATATGGTTGTCGACACCAGTAATTTGGGCTGGTACCTCATCATTTTCAAAAAACGATCTGGACATGTTACCATCGTTAGTATTTCCATATCCCTGTTTTGGGCAGTCTATTTTTAGTCCAAGGTTCTTAAGAAATTCATTTTGTATAATATTTTTTCGAGCAGTTAGTTTTTCTTTTGGTGTTGCATTCTCATGAAAACTTTCTCCTTCTCTCGGAATTGTATACGCTAATTTTAGAATAAACTCCATGCACCTAATTCTGGCATGTAACGGAGAAATTCCATATTCATAGTTTTGCTCATCACTTGAATCATTAAAATTTTGAAAGTACTTCTGTGACTTTTTGCAAATTGCACACTTCAAAGTTGAAGAAGTATCTGTTATTACATTTAAGACTTTGCCATCAATCATTGTAAGACAAAATTCATAATTAATGAAAACCTTTTTTCCATTCTTCATTTCAATAACAGAAGGCTTTAGTTCGGAAATTTGGTTTCTTATATCGTTTACTGTAGACTTGAATATTTCTGAAGACTCCTTTGCATATTTAAAAAATATCGGACGGCAAAAATAAACTGACGATGGGCGAGGATTTTTCCAATGCTCAGAGATTTCACTTCTAAGTCGTAAAGGAACTATAGAAATATTTGCATCTGTAATAGTTATGTCAGTTGTCGATATTGTTTGTTTGTAAGCACTTTGACCAGATGATCCATCACATCCCCACTTTCTTATCATTGTAAGCTTATCTGGAAGTAATGCTCTTTCTTTTTCAGGAAAACTTTGAACTAAGCGTTTAGATGTATGATCCATTAAGTCTTGCAGTTCAACTTCTGCTGATACTTCAGTAACTTTTACATTACATGGTACTGCTTCTTTTTTGGCAGAGGTAATCTTTTTATATCCAGGAAGAACATTCACATTATGATTCTTTAAAGAGCTTCGTAAAATATTATATTTCTCCTTTGACAATTCTAAGTCCATAAATAACACTAAGGCTTCTTCTATGCTATACTTTGTGGGTAATGCATTCGGGGGAGATGGAATACTTTCTTTAATCCTTCGCAGTCGATCTGGGCTAGCAAGCTCCACAGCTTTTGTAATATCAGACCTTGATTTATCTTTGTCTTTTACGTACTTAAGACATAATGCTTCTGACAGATTCCATGTAGACATATCTTTTGTAGCATTTTGAAGTTTACGTTTTTTTGTGTACTTCGAACACTCGTTTATAGTTTTAGCAGGTCATCCTTTTCTGCTGTCCAAAAGTTGTTACTCCATTTAGCCAGTCTGAGTACTTTTCCATAAAGGTTTTTGTCGTACGGTTTGAGGCAAGCCATTTTTTACGAATATTCAAGAAAACGAAGTAATTTTTGTTTTTAACATCCTTTTCGTGGTATCCTGGTAAACCGTGCAATTTTTCCACAATAGCCAAATTAAATACATTTTCATTATGTGATTTTCTAAATAACTCGAACAATTCCATATTTTGAAATGACATTATGAGTTCTGGTACTGATCACTACTTTTGCAAAGTAAAAACTTAACTGATTGCATTACACAATTGCAGATTAATTTATACCAAAAAATAAAGAGGTTCAAACTACCTGATTTGCGAAATATAAGTCTAGGCCACAATTAACTGGATTATATACAACTGCAGTTCTTATTTTACTTAGTATAAAAACCAAGTTTTAAAACTACCTACCAGGCGAACTTCGCCTCGCCCCAATTTTAAGCCTTCAGACAAACTTTCTATTTTTTCATTTAAAAAGCCATTAAGGAATAATTTCAAACAAAATTTCATACAAAAACTCGATTTTCGATTTTTCCAATTTTCCGACTTTTCCCGAGGGATTTTCTTCCGTAAAAACCTTCTCCTCGAAAATACGAACAACTGACAAAAAGTTTTACAGAAATCGGCCAAGCCGTGTTCTCATTTTATGAATTATTGGATTTTGCCACGACCATCCGCCCACAGACCAAAAATAAAAAAATCGTTTTGGAGCCATTACGTTACATACATACATACATACACACATCCTATTTTATATATATAGATTCATACTATGACTTTTTATGGTGACTTTTCAAGACTTTATTGACGAATGGTGTACAAAGGCTATCAACTTAAAAGAGAATTAAAGAAAAATGTAGGGAAAAGTCACTGCGAAAATTTCGTATTAACGAGAAGCAATAAATATTAGTAACAAGTGATGCAGTGATAACAATTGTATAGAGAGAATAATTTCTTTTCATATTTGGAACGCATCTTTGTTACATATATAAAATAATTGTTTATCTCTTAGTAATAAAATACATTTTATAACATAAAGTACAAGTTATTTTTCTCTTATATTTGTAAAAAAAGATTAAGATAAGATTGTAACATGTTTCTTCCAATTTCAAGAAAACCTGTCATTTTTTGTGGCCCAATTTAGCTAAATTATTTAAAGTACTGTGTAGTAAATATGCTAAGAAAATATGGGCGTGACCATTTTTGCCTATTTTTAGATATTCTCTATTTTATTTGTAAAAACTATCTAAATAGAAACGGCAACCAATTTGGCAGATGTAGCTTCAGCAATATGGGCGCTGTCAATAGTCGAAGTTCGGAAGTCCCCATTGGGAGAGGCATTACATTTGTATGTCTGTGATGACTTCAAAGAACTATTTAATGACAACCAAAAATTAAAACATTAAATGGTAATAATTCATTTTAGATAAAAAGTTAAACAAATTTTTTAATAATTTGTTACGTAATTTCGTCGACACAAGATCACAAGATATATCCAGAAACTTTGTACTTAGAAAGTTATTACATTAAGAAAAGATGCTGACCGTAAGCTGTATTAGAAAAATTCCTTTGGCTAGAATCGACAAGGACGAAAAATGAGGTGCGATTCTTTAAAGCAGCGAGTATGGAGCTGGATAGATCAAAGATCAAAGCTCTTTTATTTTGTTTACAAATTTTCGCTAACGTTTTTTGCATAACATGGCTTAGTTTTGCATTGTTCTTTGGCCATTCAAATAATCTTTGGATGCTATATTAACCCAAATTAATTTTTCTGTACATCTTGAAGCTTAAATCGTAGACAAATCACATCAATTTGCATTAATAACTTCACCAATATATCATTGCTAAAAGATATTGATTGAAAAAAATTATATTATTAATAATATATCTATATTTTTTTACCATTTTTTATAATAATTTGGTTAATATATTAGTCAACAAAATTAATTTTATTATTAAAAAACAGAATTGTCCTGAAGATGATACTCAATGAGTATCGAAATATCTATAGTTTTAAATAAAATTGTTTAACCACAAAATAAGACCCCAAGCTTGGCTAATATATTCATCAAATTATTATATTATTAAATTAGAAATTGTTTAACTAATGTGTTATAAATAAAAAGAAACAATTCTTTGAGCACAAATTAGCTTTATTTACTAAAACACTTAGTAAAATAAAAGGAATATGGTCACTCTGCTTTCATATGTACATATGTGTATGCCATGCACAGTCGGCATAATAAATAGAAATATATCTTTGGTAGCGTTCCTTACTTACGACGAATTTCGTTGGACACACTGATTGTATACGAACGAGTACACTTACATATGTATGTGCTTTATTTCCAACAACGATTATTCGCAACGGAGAATTCGTTGTTCGTCCTTGTTGTGTTTATAGCATAAGTCAATAAAAATGTTTGCTGGGTTGCAATTTGAACGAAGCAAATTTAAGGGAAATTTTATTTTCGGTAATCACCCGAATTGGCAAGTTTTGTTAGAAAAAATTAAAAAAAAAAACTTATTTGACAAGCCAGTCGATTAAGCGTGGTATAATTAAAATTTTTTATACTCTATTACTTGAATGAATAATAAAATAATAAATAAAATCGACAGTTTGATATAGAGGTCATTAAGAGGAAAAAAGGTGAAATAGTTAGGAAAAGCGGTGTTTTTCGTTAAATCTAAATTAAACTTAAACTTATTTGATGAGAATCCATCCATGTCAACTCATATAATGCGAAGCAATTTGATGGCAATTACCTTTAAAACGAATAATACTGACGACTTTCCCTTCTTCGTAATGGCTTGATGAGCATGTGACTGACTGACTACACATTAACAACAATAACTATTTAATAGATAAAAGTGTAACCAGTTGCATTTCTTCTATGAAATTAACGAAAAAGAAAATAACTAATGACACCTTTAACTCAAACCAAATTTAATTCCATAAAGACAGAATAGAAAATACAAGAATGGCTAAACAAACCAAACCAAACAAAATGTTTGTAGAAAGTATGATTAACTGGTCAATTAACTGAAAATGAACTGCATACATTGTCTTGATATGAACATGAAGTGAATTAACAAACATATAAAAAGTAACAAATTGAGGTGACTGAACTTGTTGAACTTCAGCTAAAATGTTGCACAAATACTCATAGTAGTTCAACTATTGTTTATTATTTTCTTTTTTCCAACCGCAAAACACTTCCAAAAAGTAAAACTGCATTACGAATTGTGATTTTGGCTACACAAAGCGAAAAATGTTTGTAAAATATGTACGTAAATATATTGATATGTTTATAAAAGTCTTTTATGCTATTGGCAATGATCCGAGAGGTAGACTTTTCAATATCTCTGGTAAATAGATCCGTTTGAATTTGAACTCCAAGCTGAGTTATGTTGACTTTGTGTGAAATGACTTCTTCTCAAAACCCCCAAGGAGAATGAATTGCAAGATCTTAGTAGCAAATTCATGTCTTGTGCCAGAGATAACCATATCCTGAAATTGTTCATACTGAATGCCTATAATGTAGTTCACTGTGTGGCAAGTAGTACTGTTACACAACCATATTGTTCCATTAATTTCAAGTCTGAACCGTCTAAACGGGGAGGAATCGATTGTTTTGGTGTAAGAGTCAAGTCTGACTTAAATACGTTTTATAATAGGCAAAAAATAACGCTATACTATTTTAATGCAGTCCAATCGAATATGCGACGCAAAATGTACCGTAAATTCGCGTTTTAAGTCGTTAGTACGAGTATCCTATGCATATACCGCATATTGATTTTGAGGCGGTCATGGCAATTTATGTGATTTGGCAATTGTATTTATTGTATAAAATTCATTTTTGACACCACAAAGTTTATATATTGTGGTTCTCTACAGAAATTAGAGATGTCCGTCTGTGGTCCTAGGGGTCAAATGTGGACTTAATGTGTAAAATTGTTTTTTTCCCTCTTTATTGATGTTTCTCAGTCATTTGATAAAGTGTGGCACGAAGGCCTAATTTTAAAATTGAAGACATATCTACCAATAAACATAGTAAATCTTTTGGAAAGTTACATTCTTGCCCGGAAGTTCACTGTTGTGGAAGGAGACTTTATGAGTGTGCCCGAAACTATCTCATCCGGTGTGCCACAGGGGAGTATACTGGGGCCAGTTTTGTATTTGATTTATACCTGTGATATGCCTTTGAGCAGTAATATCCTCACTTCTACTTTTGCCGATGATACAGCCTGCCTTAGTATGCATGAAAACCCTCACGAGGCATCCCGATATCTTCAGGAACATATTAACCTGTTGGAGCTGTGGTTGAACTTATGGAGAATAAAAGTAAATTAACAAAAGTGTGTTCATGTTACATTTACCCTACGAAGAGACACTTGTTCCCCCATTCGAATCAACAATCAAGTTGTTCCTCAATATTCACAGGTGAAAATCCTTGGTATACATCTTGACCGACGGCTTACATGGAAACACCACATTGACTCTAAGCTAACACAAATGAAGCTTAAATTACCCCAGATACATTGGCTGATTGGTAGAAATTCAACCCTCAGTCTGGATTGTAAACCTTTAATATACAAGTCGTTTTTGAAACCCATATGGTGTTACGGAATTCAGCTATGGGGCACTGCTTCAGCTTCCAATGTAAAGAGAATCCAACGAATGCAAAACAAAATTTTAAGGTTAATAACATCGGCTCCATGGTACATGAAAAATTCAATTTTACATCGTGATTTAAATATGCCACTTGTGACCGCTGAAATTGCAAAACATGCAGACAAATATTTAACAAAACTCGACTCCCATCCTAATCCCCTTGCTCGTAATATCTTGATCTTTACTGGACACATCCGCTTAAAAAAGAGGGATACTACGGCCTTAATACGCCACACCTCAGATGGAATTTTTTTAATATTTTTGTTCTTAACACATTTATGTATTATTAATTACTATCACTAAGTTTATGTCCGACACTGGTTGGGCCAAATTATTATATTTATACTTAAGATTTAAATACTTATTGTTAGTTCAATTTGAAGATACAATAAATAAATAGTAGTGGAAAAAAAATTGTTTTGAAATTGTAAAATTTTTGGAAACTGTAGAATGGTCATTATCCAAATGAAAATTTTTTTTCAACTAAAAAATTAAGTTTTCAATTAACGCGTCGTGATTTCCTATATGTATATACTATATATATATATATATATATATATATATATATATATATATATATATATATATATATATACATATATATATATATATATATATATATATATATATATATATATATATATACATATATATATATATATATATATATATATATATATATATATAAATATATATATATATATATATATATATATATATATATATATATAAATATATATATATATATATATATATATATATATATATATATATATATATATATACAGATATTATATATATATATATATATATATATATATATATATATATATATATATATATATATATATATATATATATATATATATATATATATATATATATATATATATATATATATATATATATATATATATATATATATATATAAATATAATATAATAATAAAAAATGGGGTTTGAAAGAGATATCTGAAAACACTAACTAATATTAATATTATAATATTTAATTATATGAGTATTTCTTGAAAAAATAACACTGTTATTGTTCTTTAAAACTCTTTGCATTTTTCAGATGCATAATAGCCCAATTCAGAATCTTGTGCAAATGGTCTTACATTGTAGCATTTGCAGAATGGTATAGCATATTTTTACTCTACACTAAAAAATTATACAAGGCATATGATACACCGTTTTATACATAAGTACATATATTCAACATTTGAAACCATAGTTGATATTTACCTATTGAACGTTTAGTTGTAAACTGATAGCTGGCAGTAACTACAGAAATTTAGGAAAAGAAAAAAAATTAAATTGAAAATGTACGAATTAAAAGGCCTATTTATAGGGATTAAGCCCATGAAAAATAGACTAAGGAGGGCTTAAAAAAGGAATATGTACTCATGTACATATATTAAATCAAAGGCATGTCCAAGAGCACTTTGTCATACATACAAGCTCCATATATGAAAAATGTATTGTATGTTATTTTTATTTCACATAGAATTTAACATTTAGATTGTATGCAAATTGCGCATGGCTTTTTGATTTTTGATAATGCAAAATAATTACAAATTTTTTATTATAATTTTAGTGATCATAAATTATCGATTGCGATGAAAAAGTGAAAATAAAAAATAATATTAATATAAGCTTTTTTCGCGATAAGCGCACGATATGCTTATTTGTTATTTGCTTATTTCGAACACCACTTCGAAAAGCTAAAACGTAATGAGAAAATGGGAACAGCAAATTTTGATATCGTATGAAATCTTGACTTCGTGTGATTACAAAATGTTTCGGAAGCAAGAATATTTATATATGAATATGCGAATTTAAAGGATGGTCTTTTCAAAAATATGGATCGAATTGAATAACTTAGTTTCCACTACCAATGCCGATACACTTTCCTTTCAGTTGCCAAACCAGGCAAATATTGTTTAATTTGAAATTATTTTCTCCAAAATGAATATTAATATCATATTATTAATTTTAATTCTCTTACGAGTTTTTTCAACGATTTTTAAATTTGTTATAAAATTTATAGGTACATACTTATGTATGTATGTATGTATGTACACATTCGCTACTTTAATAATATTATTCCATCAAACAAGTTCGTTCCATTATCAAGGGACCCTCACATACTTTTTATTATAGTACATATTAAAAGAGAAATTGTAATATACTTACTTAGAGCGTATTAATTTGTAATTACAATAAATAATATCGCCACTCTATAATAATCTCAGGTTTGATTATACCAACCACAGAATATACACAGAATACCCAACTTTGACGTATAAAAAGGGTCCGAATCATATTTTGCATATTTTGTATAACGTGCATAAAGTTTGTGTGAAGAGATACCTACAGTCACACAGATAATAGTACGTACCCCCTCTAAAATTGCAGTTTAAGAATAACCCTGAATTTATGTTCCATATTTTTACTTGCATTTGCAAGGCATCGACACATTGTCAAAAACAAACTACAAAAAGTTCGACTAACATTCCGCTTATTGTACTTTTACACTTAAAATTTAATCTGAGAGCACAGATAATTATACGTACGATGCCAAATAGAAAACGGTACCTTTTAAAATTAACTAGATTTAAAGAAAAACTAATGCGCGGAAAGTGTAAAAAGCTTAATTTGTAAACATATTCTTAAAGACTGCATTAATTTTAAGAAAATATTTTACTTCTTTGTTAAAATGGGTAAGATAACAAAGGACATTTGTATCGAAATGCGTGAAGAGATTTAAAATTGAGGAAAGATGGAAATTCCTTGATTTGAATTGCTAAAATTGTTCAGACGTGCCAAATCCACAGTGCAGACTGTAATAAAAAAAATTTCTTAGTCTCAATCCCTAGCGAGCAAGCCAAAAACTCGACGTCCATTCAAAATTTCCCAACGAGTTGAGCGATTTATAAAAAGTGTTGTTAGTAAAAATCTTAAAACAAAAGCCGTGGAAATTCAAAACACTTTGGAAAATGACCACAATATTAATGTTCATTCAGAAACAGCGCGAAATGTTTTGTGAAAAAGCGGTTTCCGAAGCCGCGTACCAAGAGAAAAACGTTGATAACCGAAATAAACAGAAAAAAAGCGACTCGACTTCGCACTTAAGTATGCGGACAAATAAACAGATTTCTGGGCGATTGTGGTTTATAGTGATGAAAGTAAGTCCAATTTATTCGGTTGTGATGGGAACCAAAAGCTTTTTCGCAAATCTAATGAAGAGCTGCAACCGAAGAACCTCATTAAGACAGTTAAGCATGTTAGTGGTACGGTCATGGTTTGTGGCTGCATTTCGGCGAATAAAGTTAATAAACTGCGATTTGTGGAAACATATATTTACAGACTTCTTAATTTAGACATTTTGAAAAGCATTTTGGAAGATTCCGCAAGTGTTTCGGGTCTTAGTGGCGCCTGGTATTACCAGCAGGACAACGACCCAAAGCACACCTTGCATGGTGTCAACGAATGGCAGCTCTTATAACGTCCTGAAGCAACTTCATTCGCCAACCCAATCACCAGATCTGAACCCTATAGAGCATTTTTAGGATGAATCGGAACGTCGCATTCGAAAAAAAACTTACAGAAACAAACAAGAACTTAAAAATGGCTTGGAGTATGAGTGGACTCAAATAACGTCTGAGGCAACAAAAAAAATGCTATTTTCAATGAGTAATCGATTGAGGGCAGTAATTGAGGCAAAGGGTGGTCGAATAAAATACTAATAAAATAATATAAACCTAAAATTGTTTTTGTACATTTATCTTTTTTTCAGAGTACGTATAATTATCTGTGCTACGAAAAAAGCTTTTATGTTTTTTTATGAAATTAAAGTTTTTAATTTTAAATTTAAATAGTGAAATAAATGTTTGTTTTCATTTAAAAATTTTTGGTTTATTTATTTTTTTTATATATCAAAAGTTTTTGGAAAATTAAAGAATTTTGAGGGGGTACGTACTATTATCTGTGTGACTGTATATAAAAACAACTAGATTAGCTCTCCCTTTCACACAAACTTTATGCACGTTTTCAAAGTTGTCGGGTCTAGGTAGTTTATGATACCAACTACAAAAACACATGCAAGAGCAAGTATGCAATCATGTGCAGCTGTATATGCATACATGTCGAAACATGCATACACATAGTACAAACATATGTATGCATGGATGTGTGTCTCGTACTTACATATGTACATGTATGGTTGAATGTACTTACATAAGTACATATGTATGTAAGTATATGTACTTATATACTTAACTGTAAAATAACCTGTTGTTGCTAACTTCAATAGCAAAATAAATAATGCATATGCATACATGTGTACGAGTATGTATGTACATACATATGTATGTATGTACATACATACTTACATACATTTTCATGCTTGCAACAAGAAAACAGTATTATTGCCATCAAAATAAAGCAAAACAATACTGTTACTATGCAGTTTTTATATTATTTAGTTCCATAGTTTATTTATTTTTTCAACTGCATATACTACACGCATATGTACATACCTATGTACTTATGTAAGTACATGTAAACATACACAAATACATATACATATGTATGTATGTATGTATGTATATAGTTAGTATGAAAGCAACATGCATTTGAATAACAGGTGCTAAAAAGTTTTTTTTTATAAATTATTTTTCAATCATGGCATTTTCTTTTCTGATAAAAATGTAACATATGTATATAAGTACTTACATATATGTATATGTATACATATGTACTTATATGTATGTACATACATACATACATATATTCACCCCATTTTCATTTCTATGATTGTACTAACTCTGCTAACTAAGAGGCCGTTTACATACTTATGTACATATACTTATGTACTTATGTATATTCGCACAGGAAAGTCTACATACCCCTTGAAAAGCGAGGCTGGGAGTTTTTTGTGAATAGCATTAAAATATATTCCTTACAAATCCAGTGTAACAACAAACAATAAATTTTGACAAAAAATTTTTATTCCAAAAATATTTATTAACAAATAAATAAAATTAATTTGTTAAACACAGAAAAGTCTACATACTTTGGAAAAAAATTATTTTACGTAAAAGTAAATAAAAAACCAACAAAATTAATAATTGGTGGGCCCGGACCGGCTTTGTAGAACAGCATTTAATCTATTTTTCATAGAATTTACCAATACTTTTGTGCAATTATTCGAAATTAAACTCCATTCTCCAAGTAAAGCATTTATAAGATCCTGTTTATTTTTAATTGCCCTTTTCTTAATACGACGCTCTAATTCATCCCACAAATTCTCTATGGAGTTCAAATCCGGTGACTGGGGTGGCGAATGAAGTTGATGGGGCACGTTCTAAAGTAGCCATTCTGAAGGCCGTAGCCAGGATATGAAAAGGGTGGTGCCACTAAAATTATGATTTTTATGATTATGATTTTTAATGATTATTAAAATTTCGATCTATTTGAGGAGTAATCTGCGTGGATCTTCTGAAAATTTTGCTAGAATTTTTTCCAAAAATTCGTCCTTCTTCTCGGTTACCAATCTTCGGTGGACGCTTAGCATACATACATAGTCCTGCAATATACAATATACTTATTTTTTGATAATAAGTAAAATTGCATATTATTTTACCGTTTAAACGAGCTTCAGTTATTGTGGAGCGCAACCATGTTTCTACTCGCCTTAAAGTGCTAAATGACCGCTCAACAGTTGCAGTAGTGCACGGCTGTGGCAATGAAATTAATAACGCCTTCCTTATATTTGGATAAAATAATCCAGCGTCTTTCAAAATACTCGCCAGCTCTAAGTCGGCTAATTCGTCTTTACCCATTTTTTTAGTTGTCAAGAATTATACCAAAGCTCAATTTCTCCTCCCAAATCATCCAACTCATAAAAATCTCAAACGTTTTTGTGGCAACTTTAAGCTCTTCCAGCTTCAAAGAAAGCATGTTTGACGGGTACAAACAATGAATTGCAAACGCTGGCCTATTCTCTTCATTAAATCTTCTGTCCAGTGTATATAGATCGCTTCCAGTATTCAGCAGGTGATGAAAATGGGGTATTTGAACGGTGCCTTTGACGAGAGACTATCCTTGGAACAGACATCTCTATTCCTAAATTGGCTGTGTTTTCTTGAATAGAAAAAAGCAATACGTCCACAATACCCTGTGCATTTTTTAATAATTTTATATTGTATGCATGTAAAAAAAATTATTATAGAATTAGGTGGGTGCCACGGCTCTCTAGGCCCATACCTAGCTACGCCCATGGCCATTCTTTAACAATACCAGCGTTATGCTTTGGGTCGTTATCTTGCTGAAACTACCAACCTTCTGTAATACCCAATTTACTCACAGATTGCTTCAGATCATTTTTGAGAATATTCAAGTATATCAATTACATATATCATGCGATCCATATTAATATCGTTTGTTGGTGAGAGATGTAGAGAAGCTTATGGATAATTGAGGCGAGAATTTGGACACTTCTTCTATATAGCCTTCTTTCTTTCATATTCTTTTCATTCTTTTTTTTAATTGCCAAATCGACCAATAAATCCTTTTACAATATCTTCCTTAGGTAAATCATACTTTTTACTAAATAAAATACAACGCTTGAGATGGTGTGGGGGTAACATGTAAAAAGTATTCTTCTACTATTTGTAAAAACAAGATTTTAAATCAGTTGGATATTGTAAAATTATTTTTTCCTCCATATCAGTTTTTATGCCTATTGCCAACGAAAAATTGTTCTCTTCAGGAACTATTTGAACAAAATTAATCTTATTAGTATTAAATTCATCGCATACATACATACAGTTTGTCAAGAAATTGTTTTGCCATAGTGAAAAAAATTATTGTTTTGACTTTAATAATGCAAAAAATAGTTTTCCTTTGCAGTTTAAAAATTTTTTCTTTTCAATTCTATTTTATCTATATATTAGTTAACAAACAGGAGCAAGGGAAGGAGAAAATAGAGAATAATAATAAAAAAATTAAAGAAAAACAAAATAAATACAAAAATTTTGTTGTCAAGAAAATGTTTTTACAATTTCTTTTTGTGTGTGTGTTTTTTTTATACCGGTAGTTTTTACTGTTCAAACAACAATTTTTTTTTGGTTAGTCAAGTGACCATTGATAATGATTTAATTATAGTTTTGTTTTTTATTACTGAAAACGATAATTTTACGAGGATTTAAAATGCCTGGCAAAAGGACTTCAACCGGTGCAATTCAGTTAGTTTACTATAACCACGCGATCGGGAAAACGGTCCGAGAGGTATCTAAAATGTTTTCAATAACTAGACAAACAGTGTACAATATTTTAAATCGCGCTGAAAAAGAAAATAGTCTAACATTAAAGCTTCCTACTGGCCGTCCACCTAAAATGTCGGAGAGAACAGAACGTATTTTAAGAAGAAAGGTACACGAAAACCTTTTGGTATCCATACGAACACTTGCATGTGAACTTAAAGAAGAATGTGGCGTGACATTCTCCCACGAAACGGCAAGACAAGTTTTGAAAAAGAAGGACTATTCATCCAGATTGGCACGAAAAAAAACACTGCTTACAATGCAACATAAAGAAAGACAATTGTCTTTTGCTGTAACACATATTTCCAAGCCTAACGACTACTGGGATGACGTTATATTTTGTTATGAGACCAAAATAATGCTTTTTTACAATGATGGTCCTAATAGAGTATGGAGAAAACCTTTGAAAGCATTGGAAAGTCGAAACATAATTCCAACTGTAAAATTTGGAAAACTTTCAGTAATAGTTTGGGGGTGCATTCCTAGTAAGGGAGTTGGAGATCTTTGTTTTATTGAGAACACTATGGATGCTAATCAATACCCGGGTATATTAAAGCGTCATCTAGTTAACAGCGCGACTAAATTTGGGTTTTATTCTGATAGAAAGCCGAATTTCAAATTTTATCAGGATAATGACCCTAAACATAAGGCTCTTTTGGTAAGGACGTGGCTTCTCTACTACTGCGGTAAGGTACTCGATACACCTGCTCAGAGTCCAGATTTAAACCCAATTGAAAATTTATGGTCTTGTCTAAAAAAAAATGTTGCCAAAAGGCGTCCCAGAAACCAAAGTGAGTTAAAGGCTGTAATTTTTGAAGAATGGAGTAAAATACCAACAGAATATGTACAAAAATTAATTTTTTTCAATGAAACGGCGCCTGAAAGCCCTGATTGATGCCAATGATGGCCACACAAAATATTGATAATCCTACATTTAAAGATCCAATCCATTTTTTCATATTACATATATTAGTATGTAAAAACATTTTCTTGACAACAACATTCTTGAGTTTCTTTTACTTTTTTATCTTATTTCTTAATCTTAAGATTTTGTTTTGTTCTCCTTGACGTTATTTGTTAGTTAAGATATAGCTAAAATTATATTATAAAAAAAATGGTAAAAGAGTTAAAACACGTTTTGTTTTTTAATGATGAAAGTCAAAATAAAAACTATTTTCACTGTGTCAAAACAATTTCTTGACAAACTGTACATACATATCATTATGAAGTTATTCCCTAAAACATTCAAAGCGTTTTTGTTTTCATCGTTCTTTTTCTGGTGTTTTTCCATTATCAAAAAAAGTTGTTTTGAATACTTTATGCCTTATCTATAAATATATGTATGTATGTACATGTATAATTTGCACACATACATACTTACATATATATGTATGTACATACATATACATATCTATGTATGTATTTATGTACCTTTGTGTTATTAGGATTTATGTAGTATATTTTTTTAGAACAAAAATTATTTGTTCTCAACGTTAAAATCTTTATCAATTGTACATAGGTAATTAAGGTAAGTACATACATACATACATATAAGATAATTTTTTAGTCTCGGTTAGAGACTAAATGCGATAAATAACGACCTTGCTAGAAATTATCTATAACATAAATTTTAATTTAGAAAATTTTTAGAACTTTGTTTTTAATGTAAAGAGCAACAAAAAGCCTTTTCAATTAAAATTTAACCATTTGAATTTGTTCCCATTTGAGTGCGTGTAATTGGTGGTTTCTGTTCGAAATTGTTGTTAAGACCATCATGTTTGTGCAAAGATAAGATTTTATAGGCAATTAAAACGATATTGTATGTAAGTATGTACATATGTATACTTACTTGTATGCAGTGATGTTAACCGTGAAGTAATTACCATATTTTGAAGTAATTTAGACTCCAAAAGGTAGGAAGGTAATCCTATTATTTATATGGTAATTTAAAGAAAGCCAATCTCTATTTTGTAAACACCACAGATATAACAGATATAATGTATTCTGTGGTAAACACGACACATGCGATATGAATTACTGGCAACGCTGCAGCTTAAATTGGAGACTTTAAAGGTGAATTCACCCATTCGTTCAGAACGTTCCGCACGCTTTTTTTTATATGTAGTTTGAAGTCTCTATTTTGAGAAAGAGAGTAAATTTAATGCGGAACAACAACACAAATTTCGTTCAGAACGAATGGGTGAATTCACCTTAAGCTGCGGCGAATATGCTTGTGTCTTACAATTTCGGTAGTCTTACTTCGATAGCTGATGATTGTTTACGTACCACTATAATTCAAAGTTTGTAAACAAACAAACAAGCGTGAACAAAAAATAGTTGGATTTTGACAGACCACCGAGTGATTTTACCAACAAAATACATTAGGTGTTGTATTTATTGTACTTGTTGGTTGTTTCATTGCAAAGCACAACTTAGCCTTTAATCTGGCTGGGGATCTTTGTGCTCTATTAAAGCGGGTAGCTTTTAACAACAAAGATGTTCAACAAATTTCATGCGAAAGATATAAGACTACCATGATTGTAAAAAATGTCATAGGAAGAGTGCAAAAAGAATCTACAGCTAAGCGATTGCAACAATATAACTTTTCACTCATTATAGATGAGTCTACTGATATTGGGAACTTAAAACAGCTGGCACTTGTTGTTCGAGTTTTTGATGCAACAGAATTTAGACCCAAAGACATTTTTTAACATTAATTGAAGTCACAGATGCAACAGCTGCAAATCTTTTCTCTACGAAACAGTCCATAGACTACAAAAAAAATATGATTGGTTTCGCTTCTGATGGGGCTAATAACATGTGTGGGAATTTTAATTCTGTCAAGTAACGATTTCAACAAGAAGTACCAAATTTGTTTAGCCTAAAATGTATATGTCATTCTTTTAATTTGGTTGCATCCCACGCGTGTGAATCGTTGCCGAATACTGTAGAAAGAGGACTACGCAATATTTATAACTATGTTCTTGATAGCCCAAAACGGAAATTTGAGCTAACTGCATTTCAAGAAGTTTGGAATGTAAAACCACAAAAAATTGTACATCCAAGTACAACTCGCTGGATTTCAATAGTTGAATGTGTTAAGCGCGTTTTAAAAAACTTTAATGGTCTATTAATGTTTTTTTTAAAGTTGAAGAAACTTTCAATAAAGTCAGCGCTGCTGCAGGTATAGTAGAATGGTTTGAAGATCCTCTAAATAAATTGTATTTGGAATTTTTGGAATTTGTTTTACCTTTATTTACAACTTTAAATTTGGAAATGCAGAGTGAAACCCCAAAAATTCATATTTTGTATGACCGAATATCTTTAGCATTTAAAACAATTCTAAGCAATTTCATAGATTCGAAATATTTGGAAGACAACTTGTGGCAAAATATAGATTTTGTGATTGAAAACAACCACCTCCCGTTAGATGAAATCTATCTTGGTGGAAAAGTTATGGGAAGTCTTCTATGCGCGAATATTTCTTTACATAAAATTGCAGAATTCAAAACAAATTGTAAGAAATTTTACATAAGAAGCGCTAAAGAAATTAAGAAAAGATTTGCTTTTGAATCAAATCAAATGCAATCTTTAAAACATTTGGATATACTTAATCCCCAGTTGTTTACCACTCATACATCTATTATTCCTTTAGTTTTGCACTTCCCAGAAGTTGTCAAAAGCGATGAATTTAATGAGATTGATAAGGAATTTCGTCTCTTAAGACAAATGAAAGACATAGACATTTTACAGTTTTATAAACATGTTTGTACCTTAAAAAAAGGTGACGAGTCCCTTATGTTTCCCATTTTAAAAAAATTGTTAGTCTATGTATTTACTCTGCCTCATAGTTCGGCTGCTGTGGAACGAGTTTTTTCAGTAATAAATTTAAATAAAAGTAAAATTTGAAATAGATTAAATGCCGAAACACTCGAAGGAATTTTACACTCAAAAGGTTTTGTGAATGCTGAAAGTGACGTCTTAAATTTAAAATTTAATGACAAACATTTTCATTATTTTAATCAAAATGCATATGACCACAAAAATAAATCCAAAGAATAAAATACTCAACTTAAAAGGCAATTACCTAACAAACAAAAAGTTAATAAAACAAAATGTTTAATAAAAAAATACTTATGTATACATATACATACATAGATATGTTTACGTAAATAATTTTCTTATGAATTTATTTTCTTTATATGTTTGTATGTATAAAAAATAATTCATCCATTCTTTTGTTTTGAAAAAACAAAAGACAAAATAAAGCTTTATGTAATATTTAATAACTTTTAATGAAATATGTAGAAGAAAATGTTTTCTATGTTACTTGGCATGTAAGATTAATATTAGCTACACATGTACCTATCTCAATATTCAATTTAATAAATTTTTTTTAATACACAATTGCATACTTATTTGTTTTAACGGTGTCGGGGCTGTATTATTAAGTGCCCTTTCACACTTAAGAAATTGACAGACAGACGAAATTTGTTGTTGTGATACATGTATTATATACTTCCCCCACTGATACGTTACCATCAAACTTCGTCTGTCTGTCGTTCAATTTTTAAAGTGTGAAAGGGCACTAAGCGTTTTCTTCTAGCATGGTAATTTTTTTCAAAACAAGGTAATTTTTGTGTGCCTGAATGGTAATTTGAAAATAAAAGTTAACATCACTGCTTGTATGTACATACATATGTATGTATGTATGTAATTATTGCTTAAATAATAGACTTTTGAATTTAAAAGAAAGAATTACAACAAATGGCGTTCCAGAGAGGAGGAAATGGACTGAAGAAATTGCTAATTCGATTCTTCTATCTACATATGTATGTACATATGTATGTACATATGTATGTACATATGTATGTACATATGTACTATGTACATATGTATAACTTTACGTCTTTACGAGATATCGACTTGAACAAGACATTAGTTTGTTAATGTTCGTGTTTGTGGCGAATGCGTGTTGATGTTTATGCCCAGACAAATAATAAAATTTTCGTACATACATATGTACTTATATACTGACATACATATGTATGTATGTTGTGGATGTATTTGTCGGTTTTCCTGTACATAACATGAACATGATTGTTACCGGGACTGGTCGATAAGTCCATGAATTTTTGAATGTTCCTCCTCCTAAATAAAAGGGCAACACTGCTTCTGTCAACATCAATCAGTTGACTCCTGTCAAAATTTGAATAGGCTGCTTCATTTAGTTTGTGTTTGACAGCCAGGTTAAGGGTTTTATAGGACTAATTTATTATTTTAAACTGAATATAAGTATATCTTAGATAAAATTTCAATATAAGGAGTTTTCCTTTAAAAACTGGTCAAAAAGACAAACATCGTGAGCAGTTAGAGGTTTATCATGTTCCACAAAAATATTCCTCGTGCTGTTTTACATAAAAGAACTGAACACATCTTTTACCTAAAAGGTATCGCTTACAAGATATCTTATACCGAATCATTATACATACATACTTATGTATGTACGAAAGGAGAGGGAATTAAGAACCTCCTTAAATGAATCTCAGATGTAAATTTAAAAAAGTTCGAAAGACTAATATCTTTTTTGTGCCTTTTACTAGAGTCAGTCGTTAGAACCTTGTTATTTTGAAATTATTTGTAGTACAGTGTTGCTACACTCTGCGGTGTTTAAAAAAAGTGTGATTTCGAACAAAATTACACATAATGGTAAACATTTTTCTTTTTTTTAAAGACGGTGCCACATATTCAGAAAATTTTAAATAAGTAAACAATTTGTCCACAAGAGTACACAAGCACTCACTTTAATTATTGGAATATATAATTTTTATGGTAATAGAAAACAAGTAAAACCATATATTTGAAAATATATTTATATATATATATATATATATATATATATATATATATATATATATATATATATATATATATATTATTATATATATATATTATATATATAATATATTTTTGGCTTTCTAAAATGTTTATTAATAATAATTTTGTTCTCTCCCTAAATTACAATGTTCTTTTGAAATATTTCTTTATTTAAATACAGTCACACAGATAATAGTACGTACCCCTTCAAAATTCTTTACTTTTCCAAAAATTTGTTATATTTAAAAAAAAAAATTTTGAATGAAAATAAATATTTATTTCATTATTTAAATTTAAAATTAAAAACTTCAATTTTATAAAAAAAACAAACCCTATTTCCTAGCACAGATAATTATACGTACTCTAAAAAAAGATTAATGTACAAAAATAATTTCAGGTATATATTATTTTATTAGTACTAGTGTTCGCCTAGTGGTTGAAATTCAACCATTATTGCAATAATAAAAAACCGCTCAGATAAAATGTCATATTTTTCTTCATTTCTAATAAAATGTATTACCGTACTTAAAGATGGCTTTTAGTATGAATGAAATCAAATAACGTCCGAGACAACAAAAAACAAATCGTATTTTCAATGAGTAATAGATTGAGGACAGTAATTGAGGAAGAGGAGGTCCAACAAAATACTAATAAAATAATATATACCTGAAATTATTTTTGGACATTAATCTTTTTTTAGAGTACGTATAATTATCTGTATTAGGAAATGGGATTTTATGTTTTTTTTTTATAAAACTGAAGTTTTTAATTTTAAAATTAAATTATGAAATAAATTTTTGTTTTCAATAAAAAATTTTTGGTGTGTTTCCTTTTTTTATATGTCACAAATTTTTGGGAAATTAAAGAAATTTTAAGGGGTACGTAGTATTATCTGTGTGACTGTATATCGAACAGATGTTTTTTTTAACTATAGAAGCTTTGTAAAGCTTAAAAACTATAACTTATGATTGATAAACTAAATACTAAGCTATAAACTGGTCCTTAGATGCGCATAAGTATGATGCCAACTAGGTTTGTTGGCCCTATTAGTTTAAGATACTTTTTAGAATAAATAAAAAAATAAAAGATCGTAATGACGCCATGTTCTTGGGTTATCATAACTGCCAACCCTAAAATTGTGGCAAATTTAAATCCTGTATGCATTTTCGAACATCAATTGCTAAGAATTATAGGATATTGATACTAAATGAACTTTTTTACTCTTTTTTCAGGTTTTTTATTTATTAATAAATTCTTTAAATAAAAGTGAAAACAAGAGAAGAAGTCCTTTAAAAAAATAAAAAGGTAAGTGTCAATATCTTTTTATTAAAATATCCTGTAAAAATGTATGATCGCACACAAGGTGTTATTATTATTATTATAATTATTATTATTTTTATTATTATTATTATTATTATTATTATTATTATTATTATTATTATTATTATTATTATTATTATTATTATTATTATTATTATTATTATTATTATTATTATTATTATTATTATTATTATTATTATTATTATTATTATTATTATTATATTATGAGAGAAGAGATATGTTGAGAGAGATAGAAACCAGGGCTGGCATTCCAAATTCCAAAGTTCCCACTATCTTAAATTTTTTATTTTTTTTTTGGACTTAATTCCACTAATTATATATTATTATAAGAAAAGATATGTTAAATTTTACAATAAATAGTTCTGATAACGAATTAATTGATACATCTATATTAAAACAATTGCAATTTTATGAATTCAATATATACATACTCTATATACCCATAATTTTCGAAAGTTTTCAAATATAAATTAATTTTGTTATTTGCGTTAGAATTTTTTGTAAGATTCAATAACAACAGCCATGAATTTCGAATTTGTGTTATCGATATTTTGTTGTTATAATGGAAATCTGCACTAGAGGTACTATATTAACGTTTCGAATGGTGAAATTTCTTAAACTTGAAACAAGCACTTTTGGGCATTAGTTGTTTTAAAATACTGGCAAATCATTTTCAATTTCATATGTATTTTGCTATATAAAGTTCTACATCAATCACCATAGTAAACACCAGTAAGAGAAAAACTATATGTATATGGTACATGTAATTTGAGATTTAGCTCAATGATATCAAATTTATAAATCGTATTTTTCCTATGATATTGAGTCGTTTAGCGAAACAATACTATGAACATGGTAACCTTCGGCTTGAATTTCTAAATGTATGGAATGAATTGGTTTTGGATTGGAATATTTAGATGAAGTTATTTAAAATAAAACAATTCTCCAATGATTGTTCCAATACTGGTACAATATATGGACTGGAAATTATATAGACATCCGTAGGAAACTATTTTTTGAACTTAATCAAGTCATATCATATCATGCTTGTAAGGTAATGCATATACTAGAGCTGGCAAACCATCGATAGTACTATCGATAGTATCGATCGTTTTTTTTCGATAGCGATACTATCGGTAAAATGTGTTTTTTTTTCTAGAGACACAGGACTCTACATGCGCATGCGCTGAGTGAAGAGGATCTGCTAATGCTCCCATTGAAGGAGCTGATCCTATTTGCGAACGTATTGGACTGTTAGGGACAGGGGAAGCACAATAGATCAATAATGGTCGCAGTGCAAAAGGCCATCCTGGGTCAAACCCCCATTACATTACATTACATTACATCTAAATATACATACATATGTATATATCACAAACCTTTATCATAAATTAATCTCAAAAAATTTAGAAATGAACTAAAAATGTTTTGTTCTTTATTATTTCAAGTTATTTATTACTACGTTTATACGCACGTCTTATTTGCAAATAGAACTATTTGCAAATAACTAATTCACTGTTTATACGGGAAATCGCATACAGAACTTGTGTTATTATTAGTGATGCCATGTGACGAAAATATGATTGTTTGGTAAGTAAAACACAAAAAACGTTCATGAAGTGGCAACGTCTTACTTTTTATTTGCAAATATTGCCGTTATTCGAGACTTGTTTAATTGAGTTAATAAGTTACAATAAAAAAGTTATACGGCAACATTCTTCTTTTTTATTTGCAAATAAGACGTGCGTATAAACGTAGTATATGTTTGATGTTTTTGCCATGTTTTTTTTTTTTTTTTTTTTTAATAAAATAAAATATAAACAATTGATTGTAAAATTGTTATGTTCTAATTTTTTTTACTTAATACTGGTTTGTTTGTTGTTTATTGAAAATATGAAAACAGTTGTGTTATTTATAAAAAATATTTTATGTTTATAAAAATCTTAATTTCAAAACTTATAAATTTGTAAAATAAGGACTTATAAATAAGCATAAAATATTTGTTATAAAAAATAATTTATTGCAAAATCTAAAACAAAAGGATTATAAAGAAATAATAATTAAAAATAACGACATGGTACAATAATACACTACTTAAGAAAGCACACTGAACATTACAACTATCGATAGTATCGATAGTTTTCCATCAAACTATCGAAAATATCGAATGGCGTGACTATCGATAGTTTGCCAGCTCTAGCATATACAGAGGAGAGGAACTTCATACACTTTTTATAAAACTGCTGAAACTGGAATCTTTTAATTGTATGTACTTAATAATCCACTGGTGCATCACACTACTTTTCGAATTCGAATTAGCGAAATAAAATTGTATCAATTTCGCTATCTATATCACAGAAAACAATTTTTGAACATCTCTATTACTACGTTTATACGCACGTCTTATTTGCAAATAAAAAAGAAGAATGTTGCCGTATAACTTTTTTATTGTAAATTATTAACTCACTTAAACAAGTCGTGAATAACGACACTATTTGCAAATAAAAAGTAAGACGTTGCCACTTCATGAACGTTTTTTGTGTTTTACTTACCAAACAATCATATTTTCGTCACATGGCATCACTAATAATAACACAAGTTCTGTATGCAATGTCCCGTATAAACAGTGAATTTGTTATTTGCAAATAGTTCTATTTGCAAATAAGACGTGCGTATAAACGTAGTATATAATAAAAAGGGCTTTCCAAAAGTCAGATTAGGCTCCAGAAGTAGTGCGAATTCGGATAATTTTCTATAATTTTAATATAATTTTGTCAGGATGTTCTCTTTTTTGATTGCTATTCACTGATTTAAAAAATTAGACTTTTAATGTTTTTTTTTTTTTGCAAAGTAAATAATTTTATATTAAGTTAGAACTGATTATTTACCACTGGGAAAAAATTTGACATCTGGGAGGTGTACAATTTTGCCAGTATTTACGATTTCTTTATCACTTGTTGATTAAAAAAGATAATAATGTTTTTGTGTAGATTTGGAAAAAAATTGAGATTCACAAAAACAAGAAGTTTTTTTTGACCATAATATCTAGTCACTCTTATTTAAACTTTTGTCGCTAATACAAAACGGTGCTGCTTATTGTAAATTATCATTCCCATCGTTCCTTTACGATATTATTTAAAAAAAGGGAAGCATTCAAGTACAGATAAAGTAAAAGGTCTATCTAGTTCGTTCCAAGGACAATTCTTCAAGAGTAGAAGCTCATCAGTTACCTTCATTGCAAAACTAATGGAGTTTTCTTTTCTAAAAAAAAGTGTAACATTTCGTAACCTTTCATAGATATAAAATTTTTTTGTTTTCATTCTCATGTTTATCGAAACTTCTTGATGTCATTCTTACCACCCTTAGAAATTTGCCAGCAATACATATTTTGTTATCCACGACGAGAGAGAAAGTCTTCTCCAATACGGTCCGTATATACGAGGATGATCAATCGGAAAGTTAAAGCACATATAGCCAAAACGAAGGACGAACATTTAAAGAAAGAGATTTATAGCATTGAAGGCGGGAGAAGAGAATACTAATGGGAAAGTTATAGAGAGATTGGCAAGCTTTTGGAGTTGCATTTAGTAGGCACAAACCTAGATCGCTTTTCAGTGGCTATAAGGTTTAATGGAAGTCATAAGTTCTAAAACAATCCGTTTATAAAAAGAAAACGTTATACTCGGGTTTTTTTACATAATCAAAACTTAAAGCTCCATAACACACTACGCGATTACGAAAAGTCTTCTAGTAATTAAAATTAATAAAATCTGATAGAAATGTTTGGCGCAACTTTTTTTTCATTAAGAACTTCATCATTCATGTTAAATTTATCAGTACAAAAATATTTTTTATTAACATTGAACTCGATATAAAAGTAATCTCATTCATAGACATTATTGTAAGAAACAATAAAAACAAATTATTTAAGCAAATAAAACGAAAAAATATTTCATATTATAGCCGCATTATTCTTATGATAATAAAGCCAATATCAATAATCAATATTTATCGTTAATTAATTGAATTATGGATACCAATTGAATAGGGCTCTTGCAGAATACTTATTCAGGCCATAGCGATTGTACAAATTAAAGTAACAGAATAAAACGTTTTAAATGATATTTCAATAGCAAAATTGAGGATTTATTAGTTTTTGTAAATAATTTTTTAAAATGAGGAATGTTTGTTTTAGAATAAATAATCGTAATTGTATGTGTGATTTTTTTGCTGTTAGTCTTTTTATTGTTCTTTTCAATCAATAAATAAATGTAACGAATCAGGGATCTCCGCTGGGCCAATTGGTACACACAGAGAAAAGTTATGGTTGTGTTATGGCTCATGAAAATCGATGTTTGAAGATAAAACGATTTAAAAGAAATTTATGTTGTGGTTTAATTTTAAAACTTATTTTAATATACTAATCCGTTTTTTTTAATTTTTAAGCTTAAGGTCTTTTATTTTTAAAAAAATTTAATTAAAAATAACAGTCAATATTTCGATACTCATTGAGTATCATCTTCAGGACAATTCTCTTTATAAATAATAAAATTAAAATTTCAAAAAATGAAAGAAAGAGAGATCCTACAAATAAATTACAGAAAATTAATAATGACATTGTTAGTGAGCTTTTTGAGAAGATGATAATTACAAATAGTGAAAAAAATAACCTTAAAACAAACATTGCAATTGCACCAAGATTATACGGACTTCCGAAAATTCACAAAGAAGCGTTCCCTTTGAGACCAATATGTTCCTTTATAAATTCTCCTTCTTATAATCTATGTAAATATATTACAAATATTTTAAAGAAATTAACAGAAGAGTCCAGGTATAATGTTAAAAATTCTATAGAATTTAAAAATAGAATAATCAACCAACGTATAGAGGATACTGAAAAATTGATTTCTTTTGACGTAGTATCCTTATTTCCAAGTATACCAGTTGATCTTGCTAATAATATTATAAAAGAAAAATGGACTTTATTAGAAAAATATACTAGAATAGATAAAGAATTATTTTTACGTATTTTAAAATTTTGCATAGAGGATAATAGATATTTTCAAACAGATGGAAGAATTTATATACAACGAGTAGGTTTACCAATGGGATCACCAGCATCTCCAGTAATAGCAGATATAGTTATGGAAGAATTACTTGATAGATGCATTGAGAAGATGGATATTAAACCAAAAATCATGATTAAATATGTTGATGATTTGTTTTGTATAATTTCAGAGAGGGAAGTAGATAGAATTTTAGAAACGTTAAATGGATTTAATCAATCTATTAAATTTCCGGTTGAGAAAGAATGCAATTCAAGATTATCATATTTAGATACTTTAGTGATAAGAAATAATGGAAGATTAGTATGTGATTGGTATCAAAAACCGACAGCATCAGGAAGAATTATTAATTATTTTTATAAACATAGCAAGAGAATCATTATTAATACAGCAAAAAATTTGATTGAAAAGGTATTCTCGATAAGTGACATACAATTTCATAAAAATAATAAAGAAAAGATTAAAAATATTCTCATTGATAATGATTTTCCATTGCATTTAATATATAAACTAAGTAATCAGTATAAATATAGGAGAGAAAGAGTAACAAATAGTATTGCACAAAAAACTTATAAAGGAATGATCTATATACCAGGTATATCAGAACGTCTAAAGAGATCAGGAATATATGATAAAGAAAAATATAGTATGGCTTATAAAACGGTTAACACATTAAACAAATTATTTAGTAGAACAAAAGATAGAATACATAAGTTAGATAGGTCTAATGTTATATACAAAATACCATGCGATGGAAATAGTAGTAATAATTGCGATAAGGTATATGTAGGTACAACAAAGAATAAGTTAAAAGTTAGAATTGCAGGACATAAGTCTGATCAGAAAAATAGAGCAAACAGTTCACAGAGAACGGCATTGTCTTTACATTGTCATCAATGTAATCATTATCCGAACTTTGAAAATGTTTCAATATTAAACACTGAAACAAATTATAAGAGAAGATACTTGTTAGAAATGCTTCACATCATTAATATTAATAATACAAAAAGAATTAATTTTAAGGCAGACACTGGAAATGTAGCGCACAGTTATAGGCACTTGTTACACAAGAAGTAACACCTCATATTATCATTTTACAGTTGTAAATATGTATGTATGTATGTTGGAGAACATTTATATAAAGTATATGTCTACTCCTACATACATGTTTATATATAAGTACATACATGTTATTAAATAATTACCTTTTATTATTTATATGTATATGTATATGTTTTTAAAAAAAACTATTTATTGTTGTGTACATGTGTGTATATATTTTTTCATATATGACAAAACAATTTTCTCTTTCTTTCATTTTTTGAAATTTTAATTTTATTATTTATAAAGAGAATTGTCCTGAAGATGATACTCAATGAGTATCGAAATATTGACTGTTATTTTTAATTAAATTTTTTTAAAAATAAAAGACCTTAAGCTTAAAAATTAAAAAAAACGGATTATTATAAAAGAGGTCAAAAAATATAGATACATTATTTTAATATACTAATATGCATACATACCATACAGACAGCATAGAGCCATAATCAATAAATTCTATTGAATTCTATCTGAGGATAAGCGTTTGCATTTACCCCAGCTTTTTCCGTGACTTTTTAGTTTGGCATCAAAATGTCTTCTCTAGGTATTTCAACTGCGCCCAAATGTTGCGGATTGTAATCCAGTACGAATTTAATGATGTCATTTGCTTTTTTTCTGAGCGCATTGCCAAGCTATTTAATTGGCGATACATAATGTCCTCGACAATGGGGCATTGTCTGGTTAGGTACCCAAAATCGCTGTGACTTATGGTCGCTGACCAAACGAATGCTAACAGCAATCCAAATTGGGCAATTTATCCGGTCGGTGGTTTATTACCTAAATGTCCCGGAATGTATGCAGGAAGGAATTTCTCACGGCATTCGCTAAGAAGTTTACCGTACTCAAATTCTTATATTTGAATGCCAGTTTGATGGGCAAAGTCTAGGCAGCCCCAGTACTAGTATAGGATGCTACGAACCAATCACTCCTACATCCGAAAATTACCGATCATGGAAACAAAAAAAAAAAAAAAATAAAAATTATGATCAAATGCCACTTAAAAAAAGTAATTGAAAAAAATATAAGAAATTGTATTTAATTGTTCTACACAAAATTTTCAATAAGATCTAACGATCGAGAAAACTGTATACTCAAGTTCTAGGAATCTGGTTTGATTCCAGGCCTTAAAACGAAAATTTGAAAAATTAGTTTGTAAACGATATTTGTGGGATTTTTGGACTTGAAAAATAGAAAATTATGTAGCGATACATACAATATATAAAAAATATTTGTTAATTTAAATATGTTAAATAAAAAAAAATCAATACACAATAACATGCGAATTGTTCGTAAATGCAGATGTACACGAGATTGTAAGCGCAACTTGCTTGTCAGCCGAGTTGTACTGACGGTTGTAGTGTGTGTGGTCTGGGTACGGATGACTTTTGAGCAGAGAGTGTTCTCTTAGACTTGTCTATTCAGTACTACGTGGTTGTAGTCTACTGCCAAGAGATGAAATTAAGAATCATGACTGATAATATCAATTAATATCTATATATGCCAGCTGTTATATGTACATATATCATGAATATTTGTTCCAGTGCATTTTAATTTTTTTGTTGCTTTTAATATTAATGCGTACAAATTTAAATGGTGTAATAAATATTATATTTTGTAATATTTATTCTTGTTTATTTTTCTTTGCTCAAGGCAAATGAAAGAAATGTTTATTTTAAAGTGCCCCATTTACAAAACGTTTCCTATTTAAAAAAAGAAGTGCTTAAAATATTTTGCTTTCGATTTTTTTCGGAAGTGCTTAATGTAAAATTGATGAGAAATGTTTGTGTGTGTCAAAATAAATGTAATAAAAATGTTTGCAAACAGTTTCAAATATCCCCATTATTATCGATAATAAGGTCACAGTGATGTCAACAAAAATTTCTACCATTTCATTTACAAATAAGCTGATTAAGGGCGCCCAATTTTTGGACTTAAATAAATAATATTAGAGTTGGGATTTTAATACTTATTGCTAGATCAATTAAAAAAAAGATTTTAAATAAAAGATTGATTATAAAAGAGTTAGAAGTTAGAAGAAAATGGAATAGAATTAGGAGTTAGTGCAATCGTGTGATAGTTTCACTAATTAATTTCCGTCACAATTTAAATGAGATGAGCCCGATTCTCCGATTCTTAAGACAAACAGGGTCTCATTAATAGACAACAGTCAAAGTAAAGAACTTCGCGAGTTGGATCCGCCCCTAAGAAAATAAAGACAGCGAGAGAATCCAGTAAGATTAGAATGATTTTTTTTAAATTATCATCACCCATATAAAAGACACTGCATGGTTAGGACAACTAAATTACTACTTCTATGTGGTTGTGGCAAATAAATTATTTTTGATTTTGGATCAAACAAAGCTTTATTCACGAAAAACATTTCTGACACACTAATATACCATTAAATTATCAATTTTTATAACAATTGCGAAAAATTGCAAATATCTTCTAATCGAGATATGACGCAAAACTAAGCAAATATATGAACGTACATTCATGGTATATATTGCACGCACTAGGATAGAACTTTTAATATTTGAAATTTTCTTATTGTCACATACGATAATTTGGCGTCAGTGGGTCGGCATAATTTTTTTTCATAATTGCTCAAAGCCTTCAAAAACTAAATTTACATAAATGTGCTCTAAGATATACATACATGTGTATGTATGTATGTACATATTTAAACAAAAATACACTATTGATGTTTATTGACAATTAAGTGCCGAAACATTTAAATTTATTTTTTTCACTTTAGTTGTCATGGAAAATGTTTGTAATAAGAAATTACAAAAATATCTTTTTACAAAAACATAAATAAATTTCTTTGTGTGTGTATGTGTGTGTTAACGTTAATGCTTTTATTACTTTCTGTTACTAATGTTTTATTGTTAGGAACAGCTGTCAAGCAACTAATTGAAGTCAATTAAATAATTAAATTAAATTAAAATAAGTACGTATGTATGTATGTGATAAATAAATAAATTTGATGGGGAGTGTTACAGTAACATATGAACGTACTTAGAGACCAGTGTTCCCAGGTCATATAACTTCTTTTCAATAAAAATTTGTAAACCTCCCTATATTTAACGTAATTTTTTTGTCCCCCCAAATGGAAATGTTTTGAAAATTAATTATTAAATTGTTTGGGGCATTATTTGAGAAAGTGTGTCACTTTTTAAACTTCATTTACGCATATGTTGGGGGTTTAAGGTAGTCTTTGGTATATGTATGTCTGACATCTTGACGATGTTAATGACAGCTCATTAGTGGGTCTATACTATCAAAATCAATCTACAATATCGCAAATAATCAAAACTAGTTGCAAGCTGGCTGTCATTTTGTTATAAATGAAAAAAAGGTCTGCTTCCATAATAAGTTTATTTGAAAGTGCAAAATTTTTGACATTTATTGCAAAAAAATTGTATCGCTTAAATAACCGACCACCTGCCGATTTGATGCATAATTGTTCTCATTTTACGGTATTTTAATTTGTGCTCGCAAAACATCTGGCTCCAAGGTGGCGATTTCTTCTTCAATGTTACTTGATGTTCTCCAACACAAATAAATGTTTTCCCCAAATTTTGACACGCCTTCTCGTTATATGATCAGCCTAATAATTCGCAAAATAAATTTTGGAGTTACAAACAAACAAATTTTAATAAGTTCGGCTCTTATAAATATGTTGCGCCCTAATAATTTTCGGTGTATTTTTTGTTTATAGCGGGGTAAAGTCTAAAATAATATTTTTGATATTATAAATGGGTATTTTTACAGTTCTAGTAAATTTTCCTTATTAAAGGTTTATAAACCTTTAATACATTTTTATCAAAATGGCTGTTAAACTACCACAAAAAAATCAAACCCAGGTTATATGAGACTTAAATCTTAATTTCGGCCCTAAAAATTAAAACCTTGTAGTTTCAATTAAAAATTATAGAAATACATTGGTTTTATATAAATTTAAAGAAAAGTTTTTTTTTTTCAATTAACTTCATAGGAAGTCGAAAAAGCACTAATGGAAAATGCTAATTTTTTCACTGAGTATGTGTGTACCCGTCAAACGTGAGAGTTGGAATAATTTTCAATTAAATGCTAAATATTTGAAAATGTTAGAGGATGGTTTGATTTTAATTGCAAAAGCTTAAATTGTAAAAATTGGTCAAACTTCGACCGCTGGTATATGTATATGTATATGTAATTAAAATTAATTTAAATTAAATTAATTTCTGTATTCTAATTTACTTTGCTGTACTTTAAATGTAAGATTAAAACTTGTACAGGATTTGAGCAAATAAATAAGTAAATAAATATTATATGTTCTAGTTTTTTACAGTTTTGTTTTAATTAATAATTTTCATTCAGTTTCTTCAAACTTAAGGGCTCTTCTTATTTAATTTTAATTATCGATATTTCGGTACTCATCGAGTACCCTCTTCAGGATATTTATAATTTTTAATTAAATAAATTATTCATATTAAATAAAACCATCCAGTCAAAAAATGCATCAAATAAGAACAAAAATTATTGCTAATTTATCATTATTTGATAATATTATTTCTAATTTGAAACATTTTCTAGTGTTTCCTTTTATTTATAATATTTTCACTTCTTAAATTTCATCTTTAGCTTTTGCCAATAAATACATAAATTTGTCTCTTTCTAACACGTCTAATGTCATAGTCAAAGTCTTCATCTCTCATATGTTTTGTGATTCGCATGGAAAGATCACATCATTTTATTTTTAATATTATATACAGTACAACTTCCACAGTTCGGACATGCGCCAGTCCGGTCACTCCAATAGTTCGGACGCTTCTACATTTCGGAAAATTAAAATTTTTACCTCTACAATCCGGAAAAAGTTTTTTTATGCAAGAATAAATAATAAAATTCGGGGATTTTTTCCTTTTTTACTCGCATGTTTTGTTATTCATACTTAGATTTGCACTATCATTACTTTAGTTTCGGTTCATTCTTTCGCAAGCGTGTTTGTCGAATACCATTCCAAGTGTCACGTTTTTAAATAATAAACGCAAACATAAAACACTAACCTTAAAGGAAAAGTGTGATATTTTGCAAAGTCTTGATGAGGGAAAAACTATTATTCAGGTTGCCGAAAAATTCCATATTCCTAAATCAACGATTTGCGACATCAAAAAAATAAGGAGAAGATAAATCAATTTATTTCGAATACCTATAATGGGGCCGATAACATTTAAACCAGAATAATGTAATAAACCATTTTCTTAATATGTACATACATATAATACAACACGCTAAACGAAATGAATTGTCAGTGCTGCTTACGGACGATTTTGTAGTAATGGATGCAAAAACAAAGATCTGTAACGCTGCTGCAAAGAAATCATTATTAGTTTGCGTTCAGTGGGCTGAGGAGAATAATTTGGATATGCAGGATATTCTATTGTTAAAGCGACTAGACCAAAAAGCACAAATCAACCACCTCAACAAAGTTAGCACAAAATAACTTCGTTTTTTAATAAATCATAGTATGTACATATGTATTTAATTCACTTAGATTATATATTTTAATAATTTAATATAATAAATATATAATTAAATATAATAATTTATGGTTTTTTAATAAATCATAGTACAATGCAAGTATATGCATACAATTTAATTCACTTAGATTATTTCAATATTTTCACCTACTATAGTCCGGACAACTCGTTAATCCGACCGACCCTAAAACTATATGTGTCCGGATTGTCGAAATTGCACTGTACTTATTATTTTAAATGGATATTCTTAAATTATTATAAGCATATTTCTGGTCTCCCTGGTGATGGCTAAAAATAGTTTTTTTTGTTTTTATTAGAAAACAATAAAAAAAATTAGAAAACAATAAAAAAAATGTTTTTAATCAAATGACACAATTTCATCTGATTTTATTTTATAGCTTTATGCCTCAATAAAAATAATTTCAAAATTATCTGCCTCTTGCACAATTTCTCATAAACGAAATTAAATTTTTAAATAAATAAAATATACAAAAAAACACCAACGTTTTACGGTTTTATTATTGAAATTATTATTTTATTTGTAATTTCACAAAATCTAATTTAAAACCTATACTCACGAGATGTGTGTAAAGATATATAAATACATATGTATACTATACATATATATATATATATATATATATATATATATATATATATATATATATATATATATATATATATATATATGTATATATGTAAATACATATATATATTTTTTACTGTGTGTTAAAACTCACTTTTATTTTACACAAGAACTTTCTGTGCCAAAGAAGTGTGAATAAGATAAATTTTTAAGATTCTTATTTAATGCGTTTTATTTAGTTTTGTACAAAAACTTGCATCATTATGTTAAAAAGAAAATTAAGAAAAATAATTTAAACTAAATGCATAAAAATGCATAAAAATAAATTCAACAACAGATGTAGAATTTTATCACATGATTATAAATTTCAAATACTAAGTGCTATTTAGTATGTGCAAGAGGCATGCTGCACGAATTTTTTAAATTTTTTATACAGGATTTTTTCTATTTTCAAAATTGTAATAGTTCCTACGTTGAAGCACAATATACTCGTACGAGTATTTATGTTGAGTTATAAAATCGCGTATATGAAGTAGATGCGATCTGTTGGTAAAAAAAAAAAAATATATTTACTTAAATAATTTATATAACTGAGTTGAGTCCATATGCCTAAATTTTGCTAAACTTCCCAAGCCAACTCTTTTGTAGACAGACCTTTGATCATATATGTTTATATAATTATTTTCACATGTAAATGAGAATTATTAGCAGTATAAAATGGTTGAAACTTTGGCAAAGCAAAATAAGTTCCAAATTGCAATTTGCCGCTTAAATTATAAAAATAATAATAAATAAATTTTTAACACTTATCACACAGCCCTCCTAGTAAAACTTACTTTTTTTCATGTGCTACTTAAATACAAGCAAATTGTGGTTTATTCACTTCATTGGAAATTTATTAATAATTATTGCATTTATAATTAAAAAACATATGTATATACATATGTATGTTATTTTGTTAAACGATATTCAAAAATTAATTCTGCAGTTGAAATTTTTTTTAAATTAAAAAAAAAACCAAAACCCATGTAGACAAACACAAAATTTTATAATAAAAGATCAATCGTATACTCAAAATTCTCTGAAGGTTCATTAATTTTTTGTTAAAATTTTTATCAGCAAATTTTCAAAATTTATAAAATAAAATTATTTTCTTCATTTGTTCACTATGTCCTGTTATTGTGCCCAAACGACTGACCGAAATCAAAGAATTGTACAATAAAAAGAATTTTTTTTAAGAAGATAAACCGACAAATTGTCTGCTAAGATTGCAAAATATCGAGATAAACAATACCAAGATGAACATTTTTTAAATATATCACTATAGTATATATGTCCACTTATAATATAGATATATACATACATATATCTATGTATGTATATCTATTCCTTAATTTTCTGAATACGAGTATATGAAAATTCAAACAATGTCAGCGAGATTAATGCGATAGCAATTACAAAATAATCGAATCGAACAGGAAAAACCAGAAAAAATATGCGAATCCTTGTTTTGTCAACATGACTTCTGTTTGGCTAAATGCTCCTAATCCAGCTACATTCAACAGACGCAAACCATGCAACATATTCAGCTAAAAGGAACTTAGGGAAAGAGTATATATAGAGCGTAGTATTTGTAAGCAATCAATTTTATTTGAAAAAGCTTTTTTACAAGTAATAATCTAAAAATATACATATATTTTTTAAAGGTACTTTTTTAAAGGTGCTTTTTTTAAAGGTACTTTTTTAAATATACTTTTTTTAAATGTACTTTTTTAAAGGTCTTTTTGTAAAAGGTATTCTTTTAAAAGGCACACACTTTCTCAAAAGTTACTTTTTTATATGATACCTTTTCAAATATGTTCTTTTAAGAGGTACCTTTTTAAAAAGTAAATTTATAACAGGTACTCTTTAAAAGGTACTTTTTTCAAAACAACATTTTAGAAAGGTATTTTTTTAAAGTTACGTTTTCAAAAGGTACTCCTTTAAAAACTACTTTTTTGAATTTCATCACTAAGAGGTACTTTATGAAAACGTACTCATTTTAAAGGAACTTTTTAAAGAGTACTTTTGTATTGTGTGTATTTTTTAGATGGTACTTCTTTTAAAGTTTTGTAAGACGTACTTTTTAAATGGCCCTTTTAATTTTATAATATTAACCGTAACAGGCACTTTTATAACAGGTACTTTTTTAAAACACACTCTCTAAAAGGTACTTTTTTTAAATACATATTCAAAAGGTACCTTTTAAAAAAATTTAACTTGCAAGAAGTAATCTAAAAATATAGATTTTTAAAGTTAATTTTGGAACAGGTACTCTTTTAAATGGTACTTTTAGAGTAATTTTTTGAAATGTATTTTTGAAAGTAGTTTTTTAAAAGTACCTTTTTTATTTTTTTTTAATAATTTTTATAAAGATATTTATAAAAAATATAAATTTTAAAACCCGTACCTTGAAAAACAGATTATTGTAAAAATGCACTTTATGGAAAAGGTACCTTTACATTTTTAAAAAGGCGCTAGCTTAAGAGGTACTCTCTTTTCTTAAAAAAAGATTTTGAAAATTTTATTTTGTGAAAAAGTTATCTTTGTAGAAAAATACGTTTGCAAAAGGGCACTTTTCAAAAATCAATTTTCTTAAGATGGTACTATTTTAGAAATATCATATAAATGCAAAAGTACTTTCTTTAAGTGTACTGACTGACAAGGTACTTTTTAAAGGTACGTTTTTACAAAGTTTATTTTAAGAAAGGGATTTTAAAAATGTACTTTATAAACGGAAAATTTTCCAAAAAGGTACTTTTTGAAATAGTAAATTTTTTCATTAAAAAAATACCTTTTTTATGTAAAAGTAATATATTAAATAGTTGATTTTTTAAAGAGACACTTCTATAAAAATATACCCTTCTTTAAAGTACAACGAACTTAGAATTTGCAGCATTTTTCAACATTATAACAAATTGACCCACCATTAGTCGTTTTTGTGAATGCACTGTACCATGTCCTTTCACTTGGAGAGTGAAGTGTTGTGAAAGTGATCCTTAATTTCTATATGTAATCACTGTGATGGGCGGTTTGAACAGTTAATGCTCGATAAGTTTCCTTTATTAGACCATTTTTTCATTTGAATAATTTGTAAACAAGGTTGCAACAAAAAAAAAAAAAATAATAATAATAATAATGCCATATGAACAGTGTTGCTGATTTAAAGTATTTTGCTTAGTATATCGTGTAACCAAACATACTCCCCCAAACTATATTTTTTGAGGTTAGGGCTCTCAACTATTGTTGTTATTTGAACACTTGTTATTTGTGGCCTTATTTATTTGAGAGTAGTTGTTGTTGTCTGATATTGTGGTTTGATAGCTCTTGCAATTCGCCATAAGCGCTAGATAAATTGAATAAACAAAATAGAACCGCAGTTTATTTTTAATGGTGGAAAAGAAAACAAAACAAATTTATTGAATTTATTATAATTGTTTTTTGTGCTGTTGACTGATTTTATTATAAAAATATGTTTTGTTATTCTAGGCATGAATCGACTGTCAAACTAATTTGCATTCCAAGTAAAGAAACAAATATATTTTAGGAATTGACAAACAAATGAAAGAATATTTAAAAAGTCATAAATATATTATCAAAAGTTGAGGACTGAAAAAATTAGATGTTAAGTGAGTTGAAAAACAGTGTCTTGCATTTGTCTTTTTTTTCCTGCTTAGAATGTACAGCTTATATGATTAAAAAAAAATATGTTAAAAATCTTTTCTCAAAAAATTTAGGAAACACTTCCGCATTTTAGATAAATTAAATATTTATGTCGTCTTAGCCCAAAAGAAATGCAAAGCACGATAAAAATCGTGGAAAGCCACTGCTATTTAATTCATTCTCAATGAAAAATATCAAAATGAAGGATTATGTTCAGAAATATAAAAGTGTAAATACAAAACTGAAAATCGCTAAAAATCTAAAATTAGAATAAATAATTACTTAGAATAAATAATTAATTATTAAAAAAGACGAATCGAATCGAATCGAATCACAAAATATCGCTAACGTTTCCCGAGATAATCATAAATATAAGAAAAAATAAAATAAAAAAATATGAAAATCGCTAATATCACAAATTAAATTATTAAATTCATAAACTACATTAATAGGAAAAGAACAAGAATAAAAAAACTTGAAAAAATAAAATAAAATCCCACAAGAAAAACTAACGGGCTCAAATTACATGATATTCGGTGGTCAGTTCACATCACCTCGGCATGGCCATGTCCTCAAATTGCTTATGCAGAATATCCTATGTGGCATAATAACGAGGTCCTGTTGACACCATATGGCATTGGTGTCCATATCATCCAATTCAGAACTTGGTAATCATCGACCTAAAGCGCTCGCCGTTGACGGTGATGGTCTGGCGGCCAACGTTGTTTTCAAAGAAAATCTATACCAAACAGTGACTTCTTTCGGTATGCATTGGATGTTCTTGAATTTCATGTGGAGTGGTATCGTCCCCAATTCGACAATTTTGTTCACGTATCCATTCATCCTGATCGCTGAAGATAGTTTCTTAATGAACGTGCCCGAACAGAACACCCATTTTGATAAAATCAATTTTATCATTTGTATGTTTTGTTGAGCGCTATATCCTTCCATGGCAATTTGGCAAAACAATTTGACAGATGTAACTTTAACAATGTGGCCGCTATCAACAATCAAAGTCTGAAAATCCGTATTGGAAGACCCTTTATGTTTGTAGAATTAAAATTTTTTTTATTCATTTTGGAAGGTTAATTTAGTAAATAAACATGGTTTGGCACAATGTTTTTTATTTCAATAAATTATGAGATTCTTAGCGAAGGTGCACACTAGGTTGCAAATTGTTTTACATACGTACATACATATGTACGTATGGTATACATTCGTACATACCATACTTGTCAAAAAGATATGTAGATTAGTTGTCAAAATGTTTTTAAATCAACAATTTCTTACATTTTATATAATCATTTACATATTTTGCTTCAAATTGTTATCGTCATCATCAGATCATGATTCTAATTAATTATTTTGTCAACAACATTTGGAGGCACAGATGCGCGATTGCAAAAGGCAAAAAATCTTGTTTTTTTTAATGATATGTATTGTTTTAGAATAAATAACACATGCTAAAAATAAATGACAAAATTAATTTTATTTTTGTGACAACTTTTAGCATCTGTTGCCAACAAACCAAATTTGTTGAATTTGTTTTCAAGCGATTTTTTAAATGTAAATTGTTTTCAATTAATTCAAAGCTCACATAAGCACTATTTCTTGTAAAATAATACATACACATATGTACATATGTACGTATATATCGTATTTGTAAATATATTCGGTTTTAGCAAAAAAAATCTCTATCTAGTGTTCAAATCTACTAACCAAAGATATCAGGCTTACCGATTTTTCAGATTGCAAACTTCAATCTTCGCATTGCCATCATTTTAAAGCAAGACGATACGAGGATTATTTTCAATAAATTATAGTTCCTGCATATCCTCAAATGGTTGACTGCTAAAAACAATCCGACAGACGCGTAGAAATGTATTGGTTCTCCAAATATGGCATTCCGACAAGTATGTTACTTCTTGTGGTATTAATTAGTGTAAAGTCTTCGAGTTTTAGTCCAGTACGCTTTAAGTTTTCAAAGTCGTTTGAAGCGTGACATATGTATAAATTGGATATGAACACTGCTCTCGTAGTTAACGTAAATCATTTGTTACCACTCACAATCGTTGGTGGGTGTAATGTACGCAATATCGCCAGCGACCATACAAAAAATCGGTTATACTTGCGTGTGTAAAATTTGTTCGTAGTTCACGAACATGCATGACTGCGAAATTCAAAATTTTTTATCCAAAAATTCATTTAAATTTTCATTTTTAATTACATTATTTCGAATTTCTCAGTTATTTCACAAATGTTGCATGCATGAATTGTTTTTCATTTGGTGCGAATTTTTGGACTTATTTCTAAATTTTTTTAATTCCTTACTCTTACCAAAATTATTTATTTATCAATTATAATTGTTTTTTGTGTTGTGTTTGTATAAAAGCTTTCTAAAGCTATTATACTTTTGTGTTTTTGTTGATTACAAATAGAAAAATATGATTGGAGTTCTGTTTGAATTCTCATATAGTTTTTGTAGTCTGTGGCATAAGTATATGAGCTTGAATGCTTTTCAATCATGACTTGGCTAAAAGGGTACTGATGATTTGGTTAGCTCTAATGAAATGCAGGCATATACCTAGCTAAGCCAACAACAAACAATAAAATATCAAAATTATTTATTTATATTTATATTAAAACTATTATTAGTGGAAAACTCCAAAGCCTTATAGAGCATCTTAAACAAATATGTATAAGCGGTCATTCTTACTTTAATTGATTTAAAATGCTAAGCAGATAAATGCATTAAAATAATTATTACATTAAAAATATATACATATATTTCAAAATGTCGCATGCGATAAACTTACATATCTCCTTTTATATGTTGATAATTTTATATTGAATTTCGTACGTTGTGCAGAAATATGGTCATTTAAAATTAATTAATTTTCCTCAACTTTCGTTAAAATTGTCGCATGCGATAAATTTTCTGTCTGTATACTTTAAGCATTTTGTATAGAATTTCAGAAAATTATCATAAATACGGTCACTTTTAACTAAAGACTTATTTATTCTTCATGGAATCTAATCTAATAGAAAATGAAGACAGTTGGTTGGACTGTTGCACTGTGTTTGTTGCACAGTGTGCGAAATTGCTTTTGTGAAAATTAAAAAAATTTTTTTTTAAATATGATGCAGCGTAAATTTTTTAACATACTATCATTGAAGTTATTTAATAATAAAAGAAGCCGATTTTGAGTGAAAACAAAAAACCAACATTGTGGGTGGCCTGGTAGATTCATTAGTTTGGCCATGTCTGAAATAAGCAAGTAGCCACGAGAAGCTTTCTATTTAATATTTTCTTAACTTGTTTTTATTATTATTGTTTATGTTGCTATAAAATTCATCTCTTACCGGCTGTTTGTTTGTAGTATTAAAAATTTTTCCATTTCTTTATTATTAATTTTTTTTCAAAATCGAGACTGGTTGCCGGACTGAGGTATTTCATCCTAGACTAAGGGATTTTGATTTTCCTGTAAAGGATAGAAACATAATACAAATATATTTTTTATTTGAAAAGTATAATCGAAAATATAATGTAACATAAAAAAAGTTGCCAACACTGCGTTTCGCATGTAATAATTTTTTATAAAGTGATTAAATAGAGAACATTTTTCAAACTCGTTGTATTGCATTGGGATGCATATTTATGAATCATCAGCATTCAATTAAAAAGTTTTTCGAAAAAATTTTAGTTTTGAGGTTTTTTATCTTATCTTTTAGGAAAGAGCAAACAAAACTTTGACTGGCACCTCTGAACTCAATTTTTAGTCGTCACTCTGGCTGATAATTTCTTATGTTGTTATTGCACTCTCTTGTTCTATCACCTCTAGTTGTTTTTGTTTGGTTTGTGTATGCAGTTACACTACACCTTTGTTGTTGTTGCTTTTCTAATTTTGAATGTAGTCAACGTGAATCGTTTTGCCCAACAAACACAACAATTTGGTGTCAAATAATAACATGATCTGAATTTAGAAACGTAACTTTTTGTATTGAACTTATTATCACATG
This sequence comes from Germaria angustata, assembly GCA_963681545.1. NCBI lineage: Eukaryota > Metazoa > Arthropoda > Insecta > Diptera > Tachinidae > Germaria > Germaria angustata. Next base: position 55,433,731 of record OY813002.1, on the reverse strand, counting down.
TTTGCCAAATGTGGATTTTAAATAAAGTTGCAACTTAGCAGAGTTAATTTATTTTATTAGCGGAAATCATTATCGGTTGTAAACTTCCCTTGTAGTCCTTGTAGTTCTAGCAGATCAGGTATGTATACAAAAACATATATATGCTACAGTTTCCTACATAACACCAATAAAATAGAAGAGTTTTCGATTTCTTATAGTTGAATACATAAGTTTGCAAAGCTACAGGTCCCGTATAGGTTTACAATAACAAAGTGGAAAAGTTTATATCATTACAATTGTTATATTCAAAATTATCGTTGTAGTATACCGAGTCATTTGGTATTCTCAAAATGCTTCATATTTTTTGCTCTTAGCATCGCGCATTGCAAGTTTAACATGTGCATTTGTATATCTCTGTGTACGAGGTCTGTTCAAGAGAAAAGGTGAATTTTGCAATTTCACGAGCTACGTGCATTCGTTTGTGTCTAGTTTGTTTGCATTTAGTTTAGGTTGTTTGTGAGAGGCATAACAATTACATAGACATGTTTGGATTGTTCGGCGACTTTCTGCTGTGGAAAGAAATGGATCAAAGAATTTGCATCAAATTTAGTGTAAAAATTAAAATTTAGTGAAATGTTGAGAGTGGCAAATGGTGATTGTTCAGAGAAGGTCGAGAAGATGTGAATGATGACGTCCTGGAAGCTCCATTGCATCAAAACCTGATGAAAATTTAAAAAAAAAGTGAAGAAAATTGTTACGAAGGATCGTCGAAGCACTATTAAAGAAATTGCGGGGGATGTCCGCATATTGGTTGGTTTATGCCATACATAAGCATGAAGCGTGTGGCAGCGAAGCTCGTTCCAAAATTGCTAAATTTTGAACAAAAAAATCGTCGCACGGGAATCGCTCAGGAAATATTGAATAACGTTAACGACGATCTAGATTTGCTTAAAAGGGTAATAATAACTGGGGACTGACATCGAAACCAAAGTCGAATCATCCCAATGGAAGACCAAGGAGTGCCACGACAAGTTCGACCAAATGTCAAGGTTTTGCTCACTGTTTTCTTCGATTACTGTGGCGTAGTGCATCACGAGTTCTTGCCACATGGTCGTACGGTTAATTTGGAGTATTATTTTGAAGTTATGCGCCGGTTGTGAGAAGCAATACAAAAAAAGTGTAGAAACGATAATGCATCTGCTCACTCGTCATTGCTTGTTCGTAATTTTTTGGCAGAAAAAAATACCGTAATCAGGCTTCAGCCTGTTTATTGTTTGCCAAAGACATTATAGAGAACAACACATACATATGAAATTTTACAATGCCGTCAATCGTCACCGTAACTGTCAGCGGTAGCTTTAAATTGAAATAGCAAAAATTTAAATTTTGTTCGAAAGGCATATTATTCTATGAGGTTACTATTTTAGTGGCTGTGTTTTCATTAAATTTTTGTGCGTTGATCAGACTGAGCCAACATGATATTCTCCGGCAAAGAATTTATTTTTTTTTAATTTACAAAAAATAAGAAATCTATAGCATTTATCATAGAATTGGAAATATACTATCAAGAGTGATTTTGATTAATATAAATTGTATATATTTTTGTTTTTGTAAATTTATATTTTTCTCTTCCAAAAGGTATATCACTGATAAATAAATAAATTGTGTATCATAATTGTTAATCTTTAATCACTTTAATTAACACATCACCTACATTATTTTTAATGAATTGCAACAAACTAAAAAAAATTACTAAAATTTGCGGCTTGAGGTACATCATTATCGAAAAATGGACAGCTACTGATTTCAATACGATTTACGAAAATTACGTTTTTACTAGATCTCGCCGTTAAGAAGTACTAGGAAGATATTCTGATTATTTTTGGGATGATATCAATAAGGCTCTTATAACTTTTGAACAGTGATTAGGTCGCTATACTAAAATTATTTTATCTCACTTAAATTTTGTGTGAATGTTCGACATTGTAAATTTTTGAACCTCAATTTCGACTGAAGCCAGTTGTTCACGTAACTATGAACGTTAATTGCTGCATATTTGTTTGTTTGTTTGTTTGTTTATTTAGTCTATGGATTAATAAGATCCTTACAGACAACAATATTTAAGAAGAAAAGTTACATGTAATTATATAAAACAAAAATAGTTATTTAAATATAAAAATTAAATTAAAAAATATAAAACTAAACTAGTTATTTAAATTTAAATATAAAATTAAATTACGTTTAATCACATTTATGTTAGAAGACATATCAATAACATTATATAATTCATTGAAGCAACAACAAATTTTACGGAAAGGATCAGCATTAGCATAGTTTTGGCGAAAATATTGCAGTGCCAGAGGATGAAATTGACGTAGGGATCGTTGCGGTACGTTAAACGTCAGCTCATTTACCAGAAATTCGGAACAGATGTCACCATTTATAAGTTTAATAACAAATATTGCATTTAAAACTTTTCTGCGGCTCTTCAATGTAGGCAATTTCACTTGTTTTAATCTGAATTCATATGATGGAAAATTTGACGAACGGTTAGGGTATGTGTTACGCAATATAAAAAGTAGAAACTGCTTCTGCACGGACTCTAAACGATCAATGTGGATGTTATAGTGAGGGTCCCAGATGACAGAACAATATTCAAGAATAGGCCTCACCAAGGAAGTATATAGTTGCCTCGTTACTGCTGGATCATTAAATTCTTTGGCCCAGCGTTTAATAAATGCAAATACACCACGTGCCTTATTAATGCACGTATTTATGTGGTTAATAAAGAGAAGCTTTCGATCAAACAGAACTCCAAGATCAAGAAACTCATTAACGCACTCCAATAAGCAACCTCCTAAAGTGAAATATCCACTAGAGTTAACTCTTCATTAAAATCAATTGATTTGTGCAAGAGATAACTCTGTCGAAAATTAAATAAGAAGTGTTTTTAATAATTCCAAAAATTCTTATGAAATCGTTCGGAATTTTTCGTAAATAGAGTTAAAAAATCCAAAAATTCTCCCCAATTCGATTTTCCAAATTCCGTTACAATTTTGGACTTCTAAAACTGATTTGAATATCCTGAATTTTATATACATATATCGTTTAATTGGTTCGAGAGATGTAGCTGTCAGAAAATTTCGAAAAAATTGTTTTTATTAAGTATGAAAATTTTTGTCATATCAATATTTTTTTATTTGTATATGATGAGATCTTTAAAGCCGGTGTCTAGATGACTGAAGGAAACTATTAACTAAAATTTGCATTTAGTGCTCAACTTTTCTGCCACCGGTTTCATTGATCTCAGTAGATGACGAACATACTTTGGACCGATCATCCATCATCCCATGTCAAATTTGATTTATAAACAGAACGGTTTTGTCTATGTGCCATCTTCATTTTTTTTACGACGAAACAATCAAACCCCGCCGAAGGAAAAATGCAACACTTAACGCACATAATACTATATTCACTTCGAACTTTCTAGAGACTATATTTGAATTCGGTGGAATTTTTTGTTAATTTTTTTCTTTAAATTTTGTAGAGACAATTATTAAAGGTAAACATATGCGTATTGTCGGTTTGGTGTCGAAATAGATTTTCGTCTCACATCTGATTGTCACTGTTAGAATCAGTCATGTATACCATAATTGGATATTGATTTGTATGGAAGGTAGCACTTCATTTGCTCCTATCCAATCAGTTTTTCTTAATGCTGCCTACATTGGCCGTCATGCCATTATTATATTAAGCAAGATATAAGATTATCAGATATCACTTAGTGTGGGAGGTACCTTTCCCCCATTGTCATAACGCGACAACCTCCAGAAATAACGAAACAATCGTCGTACATAAAAAACTATCTGATATACAATACATATAAACTCATGGTGAAATAATTTTGTAAGCTGGTGTTAACCCTACAACAACAACTACAACAGCAAACACAAATGGCCTGAAAATCAAGACACTTTTTGACATTTGCATCTCCTTAATGATGCTTGTGCTGGCATACACACCCTACGAGTATGTACAATAAATCTTTTGACATTCGGGCGAATTCGTTTGTCGTTGCTATTGTTGTTGCAGCCTTATTACCTACCATCACCTTGTTGCAAAGTTATTCAACCCCTCTTTTTTGTGAAGTCGGTTACGTTTAGCGTTATTTGAGAATGGGCATGAACTTCAATTAAAGTTTTAATGTCAAATCTTGGTCTAGGTTTGAAAACGAAATAATATCAAATAATTGCGCCGTCATATATTATTGAACATTAGACCATGTGTTTGTTGGGTAATTGGCAAACGGTGGCTATGCCGTCTAATCAGTGTGGGAATTTTATGTGTGTCTTTTTTGTTCTCTTTTATATTGATTTTTGTTTTCTCTTGTGCTTTCGTTCTGTTATAAATCTTTACCATACGGTGGCCCATATTCATTCTGAACATGCACATCGTTCAGATCGGTTCAGTTGTTACAACTGTCGGCGGTTCATTAAATTCGCTCATTAACTGCAAAAATCCGTTTAAATATTAAAAATAACGAAAAAATCTTACGGCGCGTATTTGTCTGCGATTGGATACAAATACATGAATAAATATATTTTATTTTTTTTGTGTGAAAAATTTCACTAAAACTTGTATGTGTATATTTTTTCTTTGAGTGAGTATTTTTAACTAAATTGTGTGATTAAATTATGGTGATTTCAATACAAAATATCTTAACAAAGTGATTATTTCCCTTTAAAAATTGTTTGAATAATTAAATTAAACCATAATTCTTTTTTGGAATCTGTTTTAAGACAATACGGGCATGTTGTTTATAAAGCGAAACGAATATTTTTTCCAGTATTTATAGCGAAAACAACAATTACAAACAAAGAATTTTTCTTTGTTTTCAATATAAATACTTGAACGTAACATTTGTTTCATTTTATAATAACAGGCCCTTAGAACGGAAAACAGTGTGATCGGACCAATTTTATAAAACAACATCCTTGTAAAGTACTCGTAATTATGTTGCAACTATTACTTGTAGCGCAAATGAAGTTGAAACGTAACGTTGCTCCTACATGCGCAAAGATTTGTTGTCCTCTACTTTTTGGAATTTTTCGCCTTAATGGCTTACTAATTAAGGATTTTTTTGAGATGCTAAATATTTTCAAAAAAAATGTTTTAACGAACACTTTAAGGCTAATAAACGTTTCTTAAAAAATCGTATGCAAAACACTACTTTGACTATGATTTAAGAACGAATTTCATTTAAAACACAATCGTTCTTTACAGTTTAAAATGTACAAAAACGTTTACTATTTCAGTCGAGTAGTGAAAAACTATATATTATTTTCCATATAAATTTTTCAATGTCAAATATCTCTACTAATACGAGTACAGCACTTGGAGATTTATTCTGCACCTTAAACTAAAGCTAAAAGTCTCGGTTATTATTGGAGGCTTATTATTAATTTTTTTTTTCATATAATGGAAAATCTCAATGATTTCTACAATTGAATCAAAATGCACAATAAAATTCAGTAAAAAAAACTCGGTCATAAAGTCATGAAAATGTTAAGACTAGGATCCGTAAGTTGTGAAAACTTGGATCATTTCCAATGATTTTTAACTTAGGCCTGCCATTGCAAGATGTCTTCTTTTTCGATTCCTATTCATCAATTTCAAAGTTATCTTCATTATGTGAAAAAAGTAAACTTTTATGATTTTCTCTAATAGAAAATAATTATACAATACGTATTAACGTATTAAACCTGTCAAGTTACACAACACGCTTCATAGTCGTTCATACTCAATCAGCTGGAACAACATTTGCTTCATAATACGTGCTGAGTAGCCGCCATTTTAAACATGACGCGTGAAAGTTTAATGTTAACGAACTTAGACGTTAGACGCTTTGCCGACTTATTTATGTACCTCGTTATTTGAAAATACTCTAGTTCAACTTTTTTGACAGAAGTCTACAACGCGCTGATGCGTGTAACGCGTGTTATGTACCTCCTCCTTAAGGCGTACAAATTCGCCAGTACTCACGATTTAATTTGTTTATGTGAAAGTAATTTTATCGATACTTGTTGCAGAAAAATAATATTTTCATGTGGATATAAGGAACTATGTATTTTGTTTAATAAGAAAGAGGTATTTTCATATTTATTTTCACAAATTTGTAGAAGTATCTCCTACTTTGTGAAGCAATGAAAAAGTTATTCCTTAAAAGTAACTTTCATTTTTCAATATTACATAGAAAAATTTGAAGGTATCCTTTATTATCTTTTTGCAAATAATTTATTTTACCTCAAAATATCTATAAGCAAATAATTAAAGAATATTAGCCTAATGGCCTTATTAGATTCTTTGATTCAATTACCTTTGTCTTTGATAGCTTTGACAACACTTTTTAAGTAACTGGCTAAATTTAAATCGGGCCGCTTACGTGGTCACAAACTTCACGTATGAGTAAAGTGCTCTTTAGTAAAGTTAAAAGTTTTCAAGTTCCCAAATCAAATTTTCTTATCGACAAATATATACATACATATTTTTAAAATTAAGTGACAATTGTTTCAAAGACTGCAAAAAAATTCTTTGCCGCAAAATTATTTTTTGCCCAAATTTAAAGATGAACCGCAAGATTAGAAACTGCATATATTTATTTTGTTAAAAACTACTGTGCACGCTTGATAACACATAATAAAGAGAGGTAAAATCATCCCTACAACAATACAAAAATCTCCTCTATGAATCAAAAACAGCCGACTAAAATTTATCATATTTTTAAAGGTTGCTGCTGCATGGTCAATGTTGTCACAATCAAAAAAAAAAAAAATTTTGTAACCAAAACTTTTCTAAGAAGAGAGCTAAACGCAATATGGCGGGCGCATGCCATCGATAGTAATAAAAAAAATCACAAACTCCGAGTAAAGCTCGCTCAACCAGGTACGATAATGTTTATGAGTAGAAAAGGAAGTATTTACATAAATAATAAATGTTTTTTTTAGATAAAGGTTATCTCAAATATTTTCTTACATTTTGAACTCTCCTCGCGACAACTAAATTTTTTGTCAGTTTCGTATCTTTTCTTTCATTTATAATTTTTTTTTTGCTTTTACTCCTTTTTTGCACTTTATGTATGTACATCACGTAGTGTTTTCTGATGTTCAATTCCGATTCATTTGAATTTTTTCAGTCGAGCAGATGATTCGTTTTTTTTTGGATTTTGATAAATTTATTTTTCGATTGGTTTTTTGAACTCGTTTTATTTTCACAACATAAATTTTTAGTCGGTCTTTTGCTCCTTCTTCTACACATTGGAGAAAAATGTGATCAATTTTGTTTAAATATAACCAAAACGGCAACGCTGTCCTTAAAATTTTTTATTGAAATTTTGAAATTTTAGGAAAGTGAAAGTATATAAAGCAAAACATCGTTCAAAACCCCACTGTGCAACAAAGGATGAACGCCACTACTCGATTACGTGTATTTCAACTCAAGTTGCGCACATTGTTGCTCTGTTAGCGGAAAGGGTCCGAAAAAAAGCCTGAGTTATCACAAAATTTTGCCGTCTTCATTAGTTTTAATTTTCGCTTAGATTTTTTTCTTTTCAAAAATACATACATAAATGCTATTAATAAAACTTAATATGAAGCAGATCCTTAAATAGGATTGATGCAAAAAAGAAATTGTTGACTGGAGGTTGAACTACGAGTATATGTACTTATGTATGTACCTATGTATGTATGTGTGTTTGTACATGCACACAAATGTAAATGAATCAAAAATTTTTTTCAGTTGTAGCATTTTGCTTATAATTTAGAATTAGAATGATTGTTTATTATAACATTTTTTCAATGCATTTTGCAAAAAAACTAATTGTTTCTAACGATTAGTGGGGATATTCTCCCGAATAATAAATTTCAATATTAAGTATTTAAAATAAAGATTTTATTTTTCATTTTTGCCTAACTGAATACAATCATTAACGACCAACGGGCGTTTAATTGTATGGGTGTTGAGAGAAAAATAAAATAGACTCACGTTGAGTATAATTGTTTGTTGTGTTGTTTGTATAAAAACATTCTAAGCCTACTATGATTATGTATTTGTTGTAATTCATATGCAATATTGAAATTCTCATATTGTATTTGTTTTATGTGGCATAAACATACGAGGTTGAATGTTATCAAACTGCTTAAACTTCACTGACGATTTGGTTTTAGCAACCAATGAAATGTCGGCATATGAAGAGCGAAAGCCATAACAAACATCTTTTCAATGCATTTTGCAAAAAAACTAATTGTTTCTAACGATTAGTGGGGATATTCTCCCGAATAATAAATTTCAATATTAAGTATAACACATAAATCTAAAATAAGTTTGTATCTACTTATATGTATACCATACATACATACATACATATGTATGTAGATAAATAACAATAAACATTAGAAGAAGATTAAAAGGAGATTAGAATTACAACACAAATGAAATGACCGTTGCGGTATTCTTAACATTTTGCTACTAAATATATGTACATACATATGTATACACACACGCCATACCCCCACATACAAATATCAGTACGTATTTATATGGACAATATTGTTATTATTGCAATTGCAAAACAACAACAAGTAACTTAACAATTGCAACAATAACAACTAACAGTTTTGACAGTAATAAGTGTCATATCAATTATCTTTCATATACAAATTTTTTTGTCCGCAGTAGACAGTACCTGTCAGTGTAAACAATGCTAAAAATTAATAAACATATACAGACAGACATGCATATTATTAATGTACATAAGTATGTTTATATGCACTGGTGTGTATGTATGTACATGTGTACTTACATATATGTATGTGTACGTATGTATTGACGAGTTAATGCATCAACAAGAAAAATGACAATAGCCAAGATATAATAGAGCAGCGGTGGACAAAATTGTTTTACACTTGTGTTAGTGAGATAATTTGAAGGTACAGTGACAAGCAAAACGAACACAAAGATTTTCGTATAAGGAACTAAATTAAACGAAATCGTCTACATTAATGCAGTCATGAGACAGTTTCGTAAGAGCAGTATATGTTTCAAAGACGTGGAACTAATTTTATTACGTTGTTTATTAAAAATTAATTTTAAGTCCGAAAAAAATTTTTCACATGTGGTCGGAAAAAATTAAAGAATTTTGAAAGAATTTCAGAAAGTTCAGGATAGGCCAAGGCGTCCAAAGTTTTCCAAAATAATAACCTGTCTATTTCCGGAGAAGCTTTTAACTCGCTTCGTAATATTACAAGTTCTGATTGTATTATGAATTCATATTTGGTAACATCAACATTAAAAGGGTTTTCGTAAAGTTCCAGAAGTTGTTTTATGTTATCTATATCCTCAAATCTATCTTTGAAATTGAAAAAAAGGTTTTCAAAAATATTAACATATTCGAGGGTTTCAACCTTTTCGTGCTTGTTCAAAATTAGGGATGTTTAAGGAAATTCTTTGAAGTCACCTAACTTAATTTGTAATAGCAAATATAATTTAGTTTTGAATTGTAAATTTTTTCGTATATATTAATTTCCTTGCCCTGTAATTCTAAATTAAAATCATTAAGAAAGCCAGTCGTATCTACCAAAAATGCTAAGTCTGTAATAAACTGATAATTTTTGAGATGATCTGATAAGCTGTTAGCAATTTTTTCCAACATTGTAATTGAAAAAAATGTATTAGCATCAAGCTAACATGTGCTCTCGCCAAAGTCTGTTCATAAGAGCATAAGAAAAAAAGGGGCGTTGCTTATAAACAATTGTTTGATGAAATGTCCACCGCTGTAATAGAGCCAACCCTTTTCCTAGATAAAAATGTGTATGCATGCATGTATGTATGTATGTATATAAAAAGATTCTTACATGTCGTCACCTAAAATTCAAAAGGCCAGAAGTACATCTTGGTATTTTTTTTTATCGGAGAAGCAAATAATATTATTAATAGAATTCTTTATAGCCTTTTGTCTTCCGGTAATAAAATCGGTATTTGTTGAGATACAAGAGTATAATTAAAAAAAAATTGATTTTTTTCTTTGCTTTTTTCTTTCTGATTTTAGGTGACAATATGTAAGTATATGTGCTATTGTCAAAAAATTCAATAGGGGGATTCAAACGGTGTGTTATTAAGTCATATTGTCATAATATTTTAGTATGGTTTAAAAAAAATTATTCTTGTGCAGCAAACAAAAAGTCATAAAATAATAAAACTTTTTGAGATATGTATGTTTATTGTTTTGTCATAAAATAATGGAAAAAAATCTGAGCCAAAAGTTAAACGTGTGCGCACAAATCCAACTAAAGAATGGAATCTGCTGGAAGAAAAGTGACTAACAGAGATTTTGGAACCCCAAGGTGACACTTCTGGGGCTAGTGAGCAAACTAGCAATATTTATTAAAAACGCTTCCTCGGTTTGTTCTTCCCCGTCTTCATCACCTACAAGGAGATGAATTAAAATTTAAATGGATACATTTTTTTCATACTTGGTCCACCTGTTATGATGTCCAACATGTAATTTTCACACAAACTGTGTATTATTTTAGTTTTTTCGCTTGTTTTTGGCATTTTCAAAAAAAATTTTATAAATGTTTTAATTTCTTTTATTTGATGTCAAATATTTATAAATGTTTTATGTTCATATCAGCTGACCGAATTCTGAAATAGCATACTAAGTTATGACGGGTTGTTCATAGCAGTCATATATTTTCGTGCTGTTATTTTATGCCATATGACTTTATGACTACCGTTTGAATCCCCAAAAAAAAATTTTTTTATTAGTTTTAATTAGGTAAACAGTTATTTTTAATTATGTACAGTGTTTCACATAAATACTTTACGTATATTAACTTTTTCATACCTGTGTAGCACGCCAGGCTAAATTATGGTCTAAATTATTCGCTCTATTTTGTCCTCCCTCATAAACTTGTTTCACTTAATAATAAACCGATGATAATTTAAATATACTACATATGAAAAAATTAATGCCAAAGAAAAATTTTTTTCAGACAAACAATTTGTCTAAAGCAAATTTCATTTTCAGTCACACTTTTCTGTTGCCGCTGTTAATTATTAGGTTGAGTCTTTAGAATAGAAGAAAACATTTTTCATTTAAATTGTTGTCTGAATTTAAAAAATAATATGAATTTGGTTTTCGTCGATTATGTGAATTTGGTTACTGAAAACGAAATTAAGTTATTTCTGTGCAGCCTTACAGTTCTAAAAAATGTGTCTTTAAAAGTTATAAAATCTCTTAAGTGCGTTTCCCACACAGACAACTATTCTATCAAATTTATATGAGAGACAACAGATTTTTCGAGTGATTTCTAAAAAATGTTAGATTAGTTTTCAGAATCTATATGTATAGACCACATCTTAATGTGACTTTAGTCACACAACTTTGTTTATGAAGAAAACTCTTATTATGACACAGGAAAAATGAAAAACGTAATAGCAGGCATGTAAGGAAACTATAGCGAAGAAAAAGTAATCTGAAAACAAGAGCAAGTGACTATAGTTTACCGGCAATGTTCTGCGAATTAACATAATTTTAATCGTTTTAAAATCGAGTAAACAGATCTGTGCGAAAGAAAATCAAATGCAAAGGGTGATTTTTCAAAAGCTTTCGAATTTGATTAAAAAAGAAACACATAAAATTTAGAGAAATTTATGAAATCTTTATTTGAGTCGATAGAACGATCTATATAATTCAATGTTTAATTAGGATTTCTTGTAAATGTTGAAAGCGGCTACGCCTCAAATGTGCTGAGTCAAAATTTTGTAATATTCGGGTATGTTCCAGGTTTCGACTCGGATTGAAAACGAAAAATTTTTTGAATCCCCATAATTTATAAATTGGTGTTCTGAATTCAGCATGTTTTTCCACATTCGAAGTTTATGTTCGAAAAAAAAATCTAAATGTCATCGGCTACGGCTACGCAAAAATCGACGGCTGCCGGCGAAAACATATGAAAACAAAGATATTCAAATTTTTCAATTAATTTTCTACGCGAATGAAAACAAAATTAATACTCTTAAAGAAACATAAATGAAAATAAAATTATTCAATACTCTCAAAAAAGACAACGAACGAAAATAAAATTATTTGCTTTTATATTTTAGGTTTTTTAAGATTTCTCTTTATTTATGAACATTTTTCTTGTTTGTAATCTTTTATTTTTTAAATTTAAATAGGCTACTTAGTTCAATCGTATTTTATAAGCCAAATTACATGTGATAGTTATCAAAGAACAAATTACACCAAAGACACACGTGTAAATCATTCTGACAAACACTAGCAGAACGGAACAACATGCTGTTTTCGAAAGCCGCTACACTTTCATCATCAGCGTTCTTGTGTTTGGTCCACTTTTGTGGTGTCAGTTGATGTATATTATAGCTATTTATACAAACTTTTTCACTGTAAATAGAATACGTGAATTTTTTTGATTCATTCGTATTACAATTTGTGAAAACTTTTTTTGTAATGGAAAGCCCAAATTCCACCTCACTAACTTACAACAGTGTGGCCATTGTTATCTATTCTTTACCAACTATACACATGTTTTTTAATTTGCTTAGTTTGTTTTTACCTTATGACAAACTTTTTTGGTTTGTTACTATAAGTATGTATATTTATTAATTTTTGCTACAAGCCATTAGCTTTGTTAATTTATATTTTAGGTTTTTTAAGATTTCTCTTTATTTATGAACATTTTTCTTGTTTGTAATCTTTTATTTTTTAAATTTAAATAGGCTACTTAGTTCTTATTTGCTTTTGGTTGATCTGCTTGATTTGATATATCGTTACATCGTACAACTTTTGAACATGAAACATGCTCTTGTTAGTTGAAATTCACATTAACAAATACAAAGACCTTACAAGCTGGCTTTGATTTTACAATTTTTTAAAAGAGATTATTAATTTTATTCTGTTTGCTTCTTCTAGTTGCGTTATTTATTAGCGCGGCTGTTTGCCGGCTATAGGCATATCGACTACGTTGTCTTGGCACCATATGTTGTTAAAACAAAGTATTGCTTGATTATTACATTGCGATTTTACAATCGATTATTATAATTATTGTTTAAATAGATTTATATATATGAAATTAGTTTTAATTTCCTTCACAAAATTCATTTTTCTTTTTCAATAAGATCTAAATGCATTAAGATTTAGTTCAAAAAAGATTGACATATCGAACTTTAGTATGTAGGGCAACTTTGTGTTTTCGAACATAAACAAAATTGTTGTATTTTTTCATGTTTTTTTACACAAGTGAGATCTGCCAAAACCAAATTGAAATTTTTGGCAAAGTTTAAAAAAAATTTTTTTGCATTAATATTTCTGCGAAAAATTTAATTTTTTTGATGAAGTTGAACAAAAAACACTTCAAACTAAAAACCAAAATTGTATTTTTCTTAATAATGTTAGCATTTATAAGAATAAAGTACGATTCGTTTTACTTTCACCCACCCCTTACTACTCTAATTGAAAACGAATAAAAACATGGGGATGTGAATTGCAGAACACCAAAAATGCTAAAGTAATCCACTTTCGAGTGAATTCGGATTCTAGAACATACCCGATTCTCTCCAACTGTTCCGGGCTTGTCCCTATAGACCTGAGCCTTAAAAAATAGTCTAAAGGCGTTAAATTGCATGATCTAGGCGACCAATTTTGATCGAGAAATAAATTGTTCGCCTAACTCGCTTCTCAATTGGGCCATTGTTTCGCGTGCTGTGTGACATGTGGCATCGTCTTATTGAAACCACGTGTCAGCCAAGTCCAGCTCTTCTATTTTGGGCAAAAAAATTTGTAATCATCGCACGGCAGTGCTCTCCATTCCCCCGTTCCTGCTTTCGTCGCCTTTGAAAAAATACGGTCCAATAATGCCACCGGCCCATAATCCGCACCAAACATTGAATTTTTCAGGATGCAGTGCTTCTGGCTGCTCTTCAAACCAAATTCTCCAATTTTTCTTGTTTACGTATCAATTAAACCAGAAATGAGCTTCGCCGCTCATGAACGATGCACTTTCTTAACCGAGCATTGATTTATAATTTGCAAGCGTATTTCTTTTGTAAGTCGGTTCATGTTTAAATTATAGCTGCCACAAACAGTGTTGCCTTGTTATTATTATTTTAATAAACATCTTAAGAAACAGGAAAAAAACCATTTTGCATTTAAAATTTCAATGCTTGTTTCTGTAAAACGAAGATGAAAATTTGTTTTCACTATTTGTATTCAACGGAACAATAAAAAACTGAAAATGGCTTTTGTTTTTAATACAAATAGACGAGACGAATTTTCTCCTTATTTTACATAAACAGGTAGTAAGTATTTTTTATTCATTTCAACCAAATTAATATGCAGTTTAATACATTAAATTCAAAGAAAATATGAGTTTAAAAAATATTCTATAGTTTCATAATATTCTTGCTCCAATTAAGAGAAAAAATTCCTTAGATGAATAAAAAAAAATTTTAAATCAAAATTTGAAAATTAAAGCTAAAATTTCAGACATCATAACAAAAATAATTTTAAAAAATATTTATGTATTTTTTTATTACTAAAAGTTGATTTATTGCCTTTTTGACATTTGTGGCGTTTAGAGTATATATTTAATTCAAATTCAACATCAAATATCAATTTGTCAATATTTCTTTATTGGAAATTATAGGATTTTAAAAACGAGTCGAATTATAAAACATGGCGGCTGTATGTTATTTTTAAATCGATCGTTAAAAACGAGAAAAAAATTATTTTACATGGACGACTTAGGACCTACTCCAGCAAGATTTTATCATAAATTATTTTAATTTAATTTATTTTTTCAAGCTTAAAGTCTCTGGTACTCGTAGATTAATGAAATCTAGATTAACAAAATTAAAAAGTAGAGACCTTAAGTTAAAAAAATACAAATTAAATTGATTAATTGCAATAAAACGTTCAAAAAACACTAACACATACTTGTGTATAAATTGTTTCATATAAAATTCAGGCTTTTTCAGTTTTTTGTTTAGTTATCGATAATTTTTGTAGTTGTGAAATATCGTTTTTAGTGAAATGATGTTTTCCTCCGCTATATTTTTTATTTTCTGAAATTTACTTTTCTGAGTTACTTAATTTTTACGTTTTGAAAATTTGCTCCTAAAATATGACAACAATTTCAATTTCTGTTCAATAGAATCTCGTAATTTCAAAAATTTAGACAAAAATTAGTTTTTTTTTCGCTAAATCTCATTTTAAGTAGACATTTTGTGTGAATGCCGACTTACAAAGGTTTTTTTTTTAATTCTGACAACAATTTAACTGAAAACAATAAACATTTATTCTTGTCTTCGTAAGACTAAAAATAATAATTACATGCAGCAATAAACACAACTTGACTGAAAATAAAATTTACTTTAGACAAAATATTTGTTTGAATTTTGTTTTAGGAAAACTTTTTCTATACAAGAAGATGATATTAATATTTATTTCATTGTATTTAGAAGACCATTCCCGCCTTTTCCTTTGCTTTCGTAAAGAGTGAAAATTGTGGTTGACTATGGCGAATTGGAAAAGTAGAACGTTCTTACTTTGGTCAAACTTTCTTGCTACAAGGTTAATTGGGGTTATGTTTTTCTCTTAAACTCTATGAAATTGGAATTGCAACACGAGAGCTTTTCTAATGTAAACTCGATCTAATAGTCTAATTTAACATAGTAAGCCGTAGTTTTTATACTTTTTGTAGACAAAAGATAAAAATATTAAAAATACTTTTTGTAAATTATTGATTCAGGGCTGCTTGGGCACGCTTCGTAAAGGAAAAATAATTTTTCTATTAAAACTGAAATATATTTATGTATAATTGGCAGGAGATATCGCTTACAAATTTGTGGCTTGTTAAATTTGAGGCATCTTTACGAATTGTGTCCGTCTGCGCAAACATAAGTTGTGCAACTACTTATATTTAAATTTAAGGAATTCTTAATATTGTAATTCCGGGATATTCAAACAAAATATTTTTTTAATAAATTCTACTTAAAAAAACAGCATTATTATATTTTGACAAGATCTATTAAAATTAATTGAAATATTCAAACAAGGTTATATACATATATTATTTTTCAATGAACTCTTTTTTCACAGTGTGATGACAATTTACGTATTTTTCTTTCTTTGTGATTATTTCAATAAAATTTATTTTTTTTATAAATGGAATATATGATGTTTTGGATCACTTGTTGACTAAAAACAAAGGACTGAATGCCATTTTGTAAAGAAAACAGATGTTCATTCTTCACACAAAAATTACATATTTTTTTAACTAGAAAAATGTGTATTAAGCCTTATCTTTAATGAAATATTGTGTCATTGTGTATTGTATTTAAATAATGTTATTACGCACATTTATTGATATAAATTATTGGTTAAAACAAATATGTATGTAATAAACTATTTAACAATTGTAAACAGCAGAGGCCAACGAAGTTCAATATTTATTTTATTTCAAATACACACTGCACTGTCTTTATTCACCAATTAAGTTATTGGAATTGTTAGATGCAACTGCAGTTAATTAGGTAGTTACACTTTTCAATTCAATTTCGCCGTCAAGTTGCAACAGTTGATCATAATTCTGGCAAATAAATTTTCTTCTTTCTTTGTACAAATTTTTTATTAATAAATTTTGTGCTTCTTAAAAGTTTCTATTCAAAATTTGTATGTTTAATTATTTTTAAAATAATTTGCCGAAATAAAAAATGCAATTTTATTTTGGAGTCGCAAAGTGAAACAAAAATGTTTTGAAGTGATTGTAGATCTTGTCTATATGGTAAGTGAATCTAACCTTAAAATATTGTACTTTGAAGGACTATCATAGATAGCTACCAAGCATTATGGCATGAAGGTGGCTATCGTAATCCAATGACTTGGAAAACACTATGTATGATAATAATATTGGAAACAAGATCTTGAGCGTGTAACTGCAGCACAAAAATTCATCAGTGGAAAATGATGATAGAATAAATATTTGGAAAAAAAAATTAAAAAAGACTGCAAAAATCACTTAAAGCCGGGAAGTTGAAATGTACCAAAAAACTTTACGACACACTTATGTACTATTTTTGTTTTTCACACAAATTCTAAAAATTTCTTTCCATCGCACAGTGTTGCGAGAGGCCAATCTAGCTGGAAAAAAGTCAATATTTTGAAGGCTTATAATTCAACCAATTTGTTTCAGGAGTATTCGCTGTTCAAAACTGCATAACTTTCTGTTTGTTTGTTATTTATAATTATTTTATTACACTGATTGGTATATGCATAGTCCCTCTTTTTTTAAAATTTTAGTATATTTTTAGCATCATATGTATTTTTGCTGATATTAATATAAAACAAGAAGACATTTTTCATATTTTTTCAGGTACATATGTATGTATAGTATATGTATGTATATGTGTTAACTTCAATGCAAATTTGTTTTTAAATAAAATGTTGTGACTGTGGAAAAGGTATTGTAAAAGGTGTTGTTTGTGTAGTACATGGTTAGTATATTGTCAAACAATTACTGTAGTTTTTAAATGGTATTCCGGCCGATTCTAATGGAATGTTTTGTCTCGTTGTTTTCTGTATAATGTCCGCTTTAGAAAGAAATTTTTTTTTTGCTAAGTGTCCACAAAATTTTGCTTCACGGTGCAGACATAATTCAAAATGATCCCGTTTTGATTAGAATGATGTCGGAGGAAGCGCTTGAGTCTCGAAACAAAGATTTTTGATTTATTCGTTAACATCATAGTAAAAAATAACACGATAGAAAACAATGGAAAGCCTTATCAATTTTCTTTTTTTGTCATCGGATCCATTTATTTCGTCTTTTTCAATGAAACCATCTCATTGCTCTCGAAATGAAGAACTTTATGTGATGAAGAGATGTCGTTACTTCTGGATCCTTTAATAGAACAATTTGCAAAACAATCTGAATGAAAAATTTACTAGTGTTGCCTTCATTTTTTATATTAATTAAATTAAATTGCTTTAATACATAAAACAATATACATAAATATGTACATACCAATTTCAATGAAAGAAAAAATTTCATATGAAAAACATTTCATTGTAAGACTTATCTCCTGGAGTCCTCTAAAGTGACTCAACCCAAAAATTTAGAAATTTTCAGTAGGACCAAAAACAGCTTAATTTTTAACCTATTTATATTAAAAGCTTAAAACAACTGTATTTTTTTTTTGCGAAAGAGTATAGGAAATAATGTAAGATTTTTACAATGTATATTCTTGCAAAAGGTATAAATTGAAAAATTTTTTGTTGACTCACTTCACAGGAACCAGTGCGATATATGTATATGTAACTGTATGAGTG
This sequence comes from Germaria angustata, assembly GCA_963681545.1. Taxonomy (NCBI): domain Eukaryota; kingdom Metazoa; phylum Arthropoda; class Insecta; order Diptera; family Tachinidae; genus Germaria; species Germaria angustata. Next base: position 55,415,352 of record OY813002.1, on the reverse strand, counting down.
GTCTCCCGATGCTATCGAATGTGCAAAAAAAATTATTAAAATAGAAGAAAATATACGAAACCAAGAAAATTACCTGTTGCAAAATTTGTCCAACATGTGATAAAATTTAAAGCTTCCATAAAAACTCTCTAAACAAGATCATATTCACTATATACTTCATAATGAAAACGTTAAAAATAAAATTAGCTTTTAACAAATTAATAAAATAAATATGGTTTTATACATATGTATATACATACATACATATATTGGTTAAATTTTTCTCATTTGGTTACAAAAAAATTGGTTGTGGCAACACTGAACAATGTGTTTTCCATTTTGATGGCAACGTTTTTTATCTTTTTTTATTATTAATCTTTTTAAAGATAAAAAATTCCATATACATATGTACGAGATATTTTGACTTAATAGGATTATAAACGCCATCTTATCAAGATTTGAACACTGAATACTAAGGAATCGCTCTGAAACAATATCGTTTCCTTACTGCGGAAAATGCTTAAGTAACATAATTTTTGATTTTAACTTTTCCATCGCAATCGATAGTTTACGATCTCTAAAATTATGTAATAAATCTCTAAAATTATGTAATCACAAACTTAGAACAAAATCAATTTTACAGTGGCCATACAATTTAACGCAGTCATTTAATAAAAACACTTCTGTAAAATCTTGTGTTTGGCACTTAAGATTTTTTTGGCGCTTAATGCACCGTATGGTCTTACTTCATCAAAAGAATTTTTTTTTTTTTTTTTTTTTTTTAATTTTTATTTGGACATAATAAATTTTACAAATTTCTCTTTGGCCTCAGCGCCATGAAGGCATTATTGAGGCAAGTTGGCAAATTAGTTCAAAACTTAAATGTACAAATAAAATATAGGATAAAAAGTAACTTATAGAATATATTTGAAATATATATCATAAATGAGAAAAAAAATTTTATTCAAAATTTATATTAAAAGCGTTTCAATTGTATTATATAAGTGTTCTTTGCAAGAAGACTTAAAACTGGAAATTCGTTCAATTCCTTTTAGAGCTATAGGCAGATTATTAAATTTGATTCCACCGATGTAATCAATTCTCTGCTTGGTAGTTTCCAACCTGCATCTAGGAATCCTGAAATTTGTTCTGTTTCGTGTATTATACTCTATTTGGTTAAACGTGAATGGTATAGTATGGTAACCAATATTATTAATACATTTAAACACAAATATTAAACATTGATATTCATGCAACCCATAAATTGGTAATATTGGTTTACATATTTCTTTATATAATGGGATAGTTGCATATAATAATGGTAAATTGTATAAAATTTTTAATGCTTTGTTCTGCATACATTGAAGAGATTTAAGTAGATTATTGCTTTTGTTGTAAGCATATGTAATAGCCAAGTAATTCAAATGAGGTTGTATTAAGGAATGATATATCATCAGTTTTGATTTTTTATCCAATTTGTTTTTTAATTTATATAAAATTCCAATCGCTGGTGCTATCTTTCTTTTCACATCGCTAATTTGCAGGTCCCATGATAAATTACTTTGAAGAATAATTCCTAAATACTTTATGGAATGAGTTTCATACACAATTTTCCCATCAACATATACACTAAAGTTATTATTTATTCTTAAAGAATGTGGTCTAAATCTAATAAGATTGGTTTTGCCAGGATTCATCAGTAATCGATTTATTCTCGCATATTCAAAAATAAGTGCAGCATCCCTTTCAATTTCGGTTTTTAGTACCAATTCATGTTTATAGGGATACATTACACATACATCATCAGCAAACATACACAGCTGACCACTTAAGTTCAGGTTTTTAATATCATTTATGTAAATTGAGAATAATAGCGGCCCTAGTCCACTTCCCTGCGGCACGCCATATTCAACAGAGCCAATAAAACTTTTAGCATTTTTTATATTTACATACTGTTTTCTGTTTGTAAAGTAACTCTCAAACAGCAAAAGTTCACGACCTTGGATACCATAATACTTCAACTTTTGTAGCATTATCTGATGGTCTACTAGGTCAAAAGCTTTAGTAAAATCAAAAAATATTCCAGCAACTCCAGAAAACCCATCATCAAGACTCTTACAAATATTTTTAACAACGTTAAGGACAGCATCTTCGGTACCACATCCACGTCTAAATCCAAATTGGAATTTATACAAAAAATTATTTTCTCCCAGATACAATAACAGCTTATCATACAATATTTTTTCAAAAATTTTGTCTATTGAAGATAGAACGGCAATCGGTCGATATTTATCCACAGTAGATACATTTATTTCTTTTGGTATTGGTACTAATTTGTGGACTTTTAGAATATCAGGATAAACTGAATTATTAATCATTTTGTTAAAAATATCGCATAAAATTGGAGCAATTTCCTCTCTACATTCTCTGACAAATTTCGGTGAGATATTGTCATAGCCTGGACTTTTATTGATATCCATACCTAGTATCACGCCTATTACGTCATTACAATTAATGTTTTCAAGGCTGAAGCGGTTCCATGAATGGGAAAGCGTTCGCAGCAAATTACAATTGTCTCCAGGATAGATTTCAATTTCTCTCTTGAGGTTCTTTACGGCTGTTAGAAAATAATTATTAAGGTAATCAACCTTGTATTGGTCACTTGTTATTATTTGCCCTTGACCATCTTTTAGGTTAATCTCATTAGTTTTTTTACGGCCCAGAGTTGTATTAATAAATTTCCAAGATTTCTTTGGGTCATTTCCAATTTTCGATAAGCTGTCCGAATAATAATTATCTCTACACTTCTTTGTGGCAATTTTTATCACCTTACTAATTCGCTTCAAAAAAACTTCTAAGCCCTGTTTGCGTTTAGACTTCCTTCTTTTCCGTAATTTTTTTATTGAAAATGTTGTGATGAATATTTGCAAGATCGAACGATATTACGTCGCCTTCAGACAGCGGTTGGCGTCACTGACCAACGACCAACGGGCGTTTAATTGTATGGGTGTTGAGAGAAAAATAAAATAGACTCACGTTGAGTTAATTGTTTGTTGTGTTGTTTGTATAAAAACATTCTAAGCCTACTATGATTATGTATTTGTTGTAATTCATATGCAATATTGAAATTCTCATATTGTATTTGTTTTATGTGGCATAAACATACGAGGTTGAATGTTATCAAACTGCTTAAACTTCACTGACGATTTGGTTTTAGCAACCAATGAAATGTCGGCATATGAAGAGCGAAAGCCATAACAAACATCTTTTCAATGCATTTTGCAAAAAAACTAATTGTTTCTAACGATTAGTGGGGATGTTCTCCCGAATAATAAATTTCAATATTAAGTATAACACTTAAATCTAAAATAAGTTTGTATCTACTTATATGTATACCATACATACATACATACATATGTATGTAGATAAATAACAATAAACATTAGAAGAAGATTAAAAGGAGATTAGAATTACAACACAAATGAAATGACCGTTGCGGTATTCTTAACATTTTGCTACTAAATATATGTACATACATATGTATACACACACGCCATACCCCCACATACAAATATCAGTACGTATTTATATGGACAATATTGTTATTATTGCAATTGCAAAACAACAACAAGTAACTTAACAATTGCAACAATAACAACTAACAGTTTTGACAGTAATAAGTGTCATATCAATTATCTTTCATATACAAATTTTTTTGTCCGCAATAGACAGTACCTGTCAGTGTAAACAATGCTAAAAATTAATAAACATATACAGACAGACATGCATATTATTAATGTACATAAGTATGTTTATATGCACTGGTGTATATGTATGTATGTACATGTGTACTTATATATATGTATGTGTACGTATGTACCCTGAAGGAAATGTCACTAGTGATTCACTAGTGATTCACTATTGACAAAGTCACCAGTACTAGTGACAACTTATACCCCAGCCAATGCTTTTTTCTGTTGACATTTAACATGCACTTGTCATTGAAAATCCACTAGTGACGTTGGAACTAGTGACGAACTAGTTCCAATGGGACCATATGACGACCGTAGAACTAGTACTTCTCTGTAGACATTGTCACCAGTATTATTGACATACTCTACACAATAATTCTTTCTATTGAAATTTAAAATGGACTTATCATTGAAATCCCACTACTGAAGAGGTCGTTCTAATGGGTCCATGTAAACAATTTTTGATATACATATATCCCTACAGTTTTAGTTAAAATAAATGATTAAAGGTTTACCATAGAACAAATAAACGCAATTAAAAAATGAAGAGGCATAAGCGTGCTCTCAGAAATTTCTCTGCTCATCAAACAAAAACGTGTTGACAACTCCGTTGACGATGTCTACATATGAGTCACCAAAATAGTCGACAAAACTGTTGACTTGGGTACACTTGTCCCCATGTTTCCTTCAGGGTATTGACGAGTTAATGCATCAACAAAAAAAGACAATAGCCAAGATATAATAGAGCAGCGGTGGACAAAATTGTTTTACACTTGGGTTAGTGAGATAATTTGAAGGTACAGTGACAAGCAAAACGAAACACAAAGATTTTCGTATAAGGAACTAAATTAAACGAAATCGTCTACATTAATGCAGTCATGACAGTTTCGTAAGAGCAGTATATGTTTCAAAGACGTGGAACTAATTTTATTACGTTTTTTATTAAAAATTAATTTTAAGTCCGAAAAAATTTTTTCACATAAGTGGTCGGAAAAAATTAAAGAATTTTGAAAGAATTTCAGAAAGTTCAGGATAGGCCAAGGCGTCCAAAGTTTTCCAAAATAATAACCTGTCTATTTCCGGAGAAGCTTTTAACTCGCTTCGTAATATTACAAGTTCTGATTGTATTATGAATTCATATTTGGTAACATCAACATTAAAAGGTTTTTCGTAAAGTTCCAGAAGTTGTTTTATGTTATCTATATCCTCAAATCTATCTTTGAAATTGAAAAAAAGGTTTTCAAAAATATTAACATTTTCGAGGGTTTCAACCTTTTCGTGCTTGTTCAAAATTAGGGATGTTTAAGGAAATTCTTTGAAGTCACCTAACTTAATTTGTAATAGCAAATATAATTTAGTTTTGAATTGTAAATTTTTTCGTATATATTAATTTCCTTGCCCTGTAATTCTAAATTAAAATCATTAAGAAAGCCAGTCGTATCTACCAAAAATGCTAAGTCTGTAATAAACTGATAATTTTTGAGATGATCTGATAAGCTGTTAGCAATTTTTTCCAGCACTGTAATTGAAAAAAATGTATTAGCATCAAGCTAACATGTGCTCTCGCCAAAGTCTGTTCATAAGAGCATAAGAAAAAAAGGGGCGTTGCTTATAAACAATTGTTTGATGAAATGTCCACCGCTGTAATAGAGCCAACCCTTTTCCTAGATAAAAATGTGTATGCATGCATGTATGTATGTATGTATATAAAAAGATTCTTACATGTCGTCACCTAAAATTCAAAAGGCCAGAAGTACATCTTGGTATTTTTTTTATCGGAGAAGCAAATAATATTATTAATAGAATTCTTTATAGCCTTTTGTCTTCCGGTAATAAAATCGGTATTTGTTGAGATACAAGAGTATAATTAAAAAAAAAAATTGATTTTTTTCTTTGCTTTTTTCTTTCTGATTTTAGGTGACAATATGTAAGTATATGTGCTATTGTCAAAAAATTCAATAGGGGGATTCAAACGGTGTGTTATTAAGTCATATTGTCATAATATTTTAGTATGGTTTAAAAAAAATTATTCTTGTGCAGCAAACAAAAAGTCATAAAATAATAAAACTTTTTGAGATATGTATGTTTATTGTTTTGTCATAAAATAATGGAAAAAAATCTGAGCCAAAAGTTAAACGTGTGCGCACAAATCCAACTAAAGAATGGAATCTGCTGGAAGAAAAGTGACTAACAGAGATTTTGGAACCCCAAGGTGACACTTCTGGGGCTAGTGAGCAAACTAGCAATATTTATTAAAAACGCTTCCTCGGTTTGTTCTTCCCCGTCTTCATCACCTACAAGGAGATGAATTAAAATTTAAATGGATACATTTTTTTCATACTTGGTCCACCTGTTATGATGTCCAACATGTAATTTTCACACAAACTGTGTATTATTTTAGTTTTTTCGCTTGTTTTTGGCATTTTCAAAAAAAATTTTATAAATGTTTTAATTTCTTTTATTTGATGTCAAATATTTATAAATGTTTTATGTTCATATCAGCTGACCGAATTCTGAAATAGCATACTAAGTTATGACGGGTTGTTCATAGCAGTCATATATTTTCGTGCTGTTATTTTATGCCATATGACTTTATGACTACCGTTTGAATCCCCAAAAAAAATTTTTTTTATTAGTTTTAATTAGGTAAACAGTTATTTTTAATTATGTACAGTGTTTCACATAAATACTTTACGTATATTAACTCTTTCATACCTGTGTCGCTCTATTTTGTCCTCCCTCATAAACTTGTTTCACTTAATAATAAACCGATGATAATTTAAATATACTACATATGAAAAAATTAATGCCAAAGAAAAATTTTTTTCAGACAAACAATTTGTCTAAAGCAAATTTCATTTTCAGTCACACTTTTCTGTTGCCGCTGTTAATTATTAGGTTGAGTCTTTAGAATAGAAGAAAACATTTTTCATTTAAATTGTTGTCTGAATTTAAAAAATAATATGAATTTGGTTTTCGTCGATTATGTGAATTTGGTTACTGAAAACGAAATTAAGTTATTTCTGTGCAGCCTTACAGTTCTAAAAAATGTGTCTTTAAAAGTTATAAAATCTCTTAAGTGCGTTTCCCACACAGACAACTATTCTATCAAATTTATATGAGAGACAACAGATTTTTCGAGTGATTTCTAAAAAATGTTAGATTAGTTTTCAGAATCTATATGTATAGACCACATCTTAATGTGACTTTAGTCACACAACTTTGTTTATGAAGAAAACTCTTATTATGACACAGGAAAAATGAAAAACGTAATAGCAGGCATGTAAGGAAACTATAGCGAAGAAAAAGTAATCTGAAAACAAGAGCAAGTGACTATAGTTTACCGGCAATGTTCTGCGAATTAACATAATTTTAATCGTTTTAAAATCGAGTAAACAGATCTGTGCGAAAGAAAATCAAATGCAAAGGGTGATTTTTCAAAAGCTTTCGAATTTGATTAAAAAAGAAACACATAAAATTTAGAGAAATTTATGAAATCTTTATTTGAGTCGATAGAACGATCTATATAATTCAATGTTTAATTAGGATTTCTTGTAAATGTTGAAAGCGGCTACGCCTCAAATGTGCTGAGTCAAAATTTTGTAATATTCGGGTATGTTCCAGGTTTCGACTCGGATTGAAAACGAAAAATTTTTTGAATCCCCATAATTTATAAATTGGTGTTCTGAATTCAGCATGTTTTTCCACATTCGAAGTTTATGTTCGAAAAAAAAATCTAAATGTCATCGGCTACGGCTACGCAAAAATCGACGGCTGCCGGCGAAAACATATGAAAACAAAGATATTCAAATTTTTCAATTAATTTTCTACGCGAATGAAAACAAAATTAATACTCTTAAAGAAACATAAATGAAAATAAAATTATTCAATACTCTCAAAAAAGACAACGAACGAAAATAAAATTATTTGCTTTTGGTTGATCTGCTTGATTTGATATATCGTTACATCGTACAACTTTTGAACATGAAACATGCTCTTGTTAGTTGAAATTCACATTAACAAATACAAAGACCTTACAAGCTGGCTTTGATTTTACAATTTTTTAAAAGAGATTATTAATTTTATTCTGTTTGCTTCTTCTAGTTGCGTTATTTATTAGCGCGGCTGTTAGCCGGCTATAGGCATATCGACTACGTTGTCTTGGCATAATATGTTGTTAAAACAAAGTATTGCCTGATTATTACATTGCGATTTTACAACTAAATGCAATCGTATTATTATAATTATTGTTTAAATAGATTTATATATATGAAATTAGTTTTCATTTCCTTCAAAAAATTCATTTTTCTTTTTCAATAAGATCTAAATGCATTAAGATTTAGTTCAAAAAATATTGACATATCGAACTTTAGTATGTAGGGCAACTTTGTGTTTTCGAACATAAACAAAATTGTTGTATTTTTTCATGTTTTTTTACACAAGTGAGATCTGCCAAAACCAAATTGAAATTTTTGGCAAAGTTTAAAAAAAATTTTTTTGCATTAATATTTCTGCGAAAAATTTAATTTTTTTGATGAAGTTGAACAAAAAACACTTCAAACTAAAAACCAAAATTGTATTTTTCTTAATAATGTTAGCATTTATAAGAATAAAGTACGATTCGTTTTACTTTCACCCACCCCTTACTACTCTAATTGAAAACGAATAAAAACATGGGGATGTGAATTGCAGAACACCAAAAATGCTAAAGTAATCCACTTTCGAGTGAATTCGGATTCTAGAACATACCCGATTCTCTCCAACTATTCCGGGCTTGTCCCTATAGACCTGAGCCTTAAAAAAATAGTCTAAAGGCGTTAAATTGCATGATCTAGGCGACCAATTTTGATCGAGAAATAAATTGTTCGCCTAACTCGCTTCTCAATTGGGCCATTGTTTCGCGTGCTGTGTGACATGTGGCATCGTCTTATTGAAACCACGTGTCAGCCAAGTCCAGCTCTTCTATTTTGGGCAAAAAAATTTGTAATCATCGCACGGCAGTGCTCTCCATTCCCCCGTTCCTGCTTTCGTCGCCTTTGAAAAAATACGGTCCAATAATGCCACCGGCCCATAATCCGCACCAAACATTGAATTTTTCAGGATGCAGTGCTTCTGGCTGCTCTTCAAACCAAATTCTCCAATTTTTCTTGTTTACGTATCAATTAAACCAGAAATGAGCTTCGCCGCTCATGAACGATGCACTTTCTTAACCGAGCATTGATTTATAATTTGCAAGCGTATTTCTTTTGTAAGTCGGTTCATGTTTAAATTATAGCTGCCACAAACAGTGTTGCCTTGTTATTATTATTTTAATAAACATCTTAAGAAACAGGAAAAAAACCATTTTGCATTTAAAATTTCAATGCTTGTTTCTGTAAAACGAAGATGAAAATTTGTTTTCACTATTTGTATTCAACGGAACAATAAAAAACTGAAAATGGCTTTTGTTTTTAATACAAATAGACGAGACGAATTTTCTCCTTATTTTACATAAACAGGTAGTAAGTATTTTTTATTCATTTCAACCAAATTAATATGCAATTTAATACATTAAATTCAAAGAAAATATGAGTTTAAAAAATATTCTATAGTTTCATAATATTCTTGCTCCAATTAAGAGAAAAAATTCCTTAGATGAATAAAAAAAAATTTTAAATCAAAATTTGAAAATTAAAGCTAAAATTTCAGACATCATAACAAAAATAATTTTAAAAAATATTTATGTATTTTTTTATTACTAAAAGTTGATTTATTGCCTTTTTGACATTTGTGACGTTTAGACTATATATTTAATTCAAATTCAACATCAAATATCAATTTGTCAATATTTCTTTATTGGAAATTATAGGATTTTAAAAACGAGTCGAATTATAAAACATGGCGGCTGTATGTTATTTTTAAATCGATCGTTAAAAACGAGAAAAAAACTATTTTACATGGACGACTTAGGACCTACTCCAGCAAGATTTTATCATAAATTATTTTAATTTAATTTATTTTTTCAAGCTTAAAGTCTCTGGTACTCGTAGATTAATGAAATCTAGATTAACAAAATTAAAAAGTAGAGACCTTAAGTTAAAAAAATACAAATTAAATTGATTAATTGCAATAAAACGTTCAAAAAACACTAACACATACTTGTGTATAAATTGTTTCATATAAAATTCAGGCTTTTTCAGTTTTTTGTTTAGTTATCGATAATTTTTGTAGTTGTGAAATATCGTTTTTAGTGAAATGATGTTTTCCTCCGCTATATTTTTTATTTTCTGAAATTTACTTTTCTGAGTTACTTAATTTTTACGTTTTGAAAATTTGCTCCTAAAATATGACAACAATTTCTATTTTTGTTCAATAGAATCTCGTAATTTCAAAAATTTAGACAAAAATTAGTTTTTTTTTCGCTAAATCTCATTTTAAGTAGACATTTTGTGTGAATGCCGACTTACAAAGGTTTTTTTTTTAATTCTGACAACAATTTAACTGAAAACAATAAACATTTATTCTTGTCTTCGTAAGACTAAAAATAATAATTACATGCAGCAATAAACACAACTTGACTGAAAATAAAATTTACTTTAGACAAAATATTTGTTTGAATTTTGTTTTAGGAAAACTTTTTCTATACAAGAAGATGATATTAATATTTATTTCATTGTATTTAGAAGACCATTCCCGCCTTTTCCTTTGCTTTCATAAAGAGTGAAAATTGTGGTTGACTATGGCGAATTGGAAAAGTAGAACGTTCTTACTTTGGTCAAACTTTCTTGCTACAAGGTTAATTGGGGTTATGTTTTTCTCTTAAACTCTATGAAATTGGAATTGCAACACGAGAGCTTTTCTAATGTAAACTCGATCTAATAGTCTAATTTAACATAGTAAGCCGTAGTTTTTATACTTTTTGTAGACAAAAGATAAAAATATTAAAAATACTTTTTGTAAATTATTGATTCAGGGCTGCTTGGGCACGCTTCGTAAAGGAAAAATAATTTTTCTATTAAAACTGAAATATATTTATGTATAATTGGCAGGAGATATCGCTTACAAATTTGTGGCTTGTTAAATTTGAGGCATCTTTACGAATTGTGTCCGTCTGCGCAAACATAAGTTGTGCAACTACTTATATTTAAATTTAAGGAATTCTTAATATTGTAATTCCGGGATATTCAAACAAAATATTTTTTTAATAAATTCTACTTAAAAAAACAGCATTATTATATTTTGACAAGATCTATTAAAATTAATTGAAATATTCAAACAAGGTTATATACATATATTATTTTTCAATGAACTCTTTTTTCACAGTGTGATGACAATTTACGTATTTTTCTTTCTTTGTGATTATTTCAATAAAATTTATTTTTTTATAAATGGAATATATGATGTTTTGGATCACTTGTTGACTAAAAACAAAGGACTGAATGCCATTTTGTAAAGAAAACAGATGTTCATTCTTCACACAAAAATTACATATTTTTTTAACTAGAAAAATGTGTATTAAGCCTTATCTTTAATGAAATATTGTGTCATTGTGTATTGTATTTAAATAATGTTATTACGCACATTTATTGATATAAATTATTGGTTAAAACAAATATGTATGTAATAAACTATTTAACAATTGTAAACAGCAGAGGCCAACGAAGTTCAATATTTATTTTATTTCAAATACACACTGCACTGTCTTTATTCACCAATTAAGTTATTGGAATTGTTAGATGCAACTGCAGTTAATTAGGTAGTTACACTTTTCCTCTTCTCTGATACACGACTATCAATTTCGCCGTCAAGTTGCAACAGTTGATCATAATTCTGGCAAATAAATTTTCTTCTTCCTTTGTACAAATTTTTTATTAATAAATTTTGTGCTTCTTAAAAGTTTCTATTCAAAATTTGTATGTTTAATTATTTTTAAAATAATTTGCCGAAATAAAAAATGCAATTTGATTTTGGAGTCGCAAAGTGAAACAAAAATGTTTTGAAGTGATTGTAGATCTTGTCTATATGGTAAGTGAATCTAACCTTAAAATATTGTACTTTGAAGAACTATCATAGATAGCTACCAAGCATTATGGCATGAAGGTGGCTATCGTAATCCAATGACTTGGAAAACACTATGTATGATAATAATATTGGAAACAAGATCTTGAGCGTGTAACTGCAGCACAAAAATTCATCAGTGGAAAATGATGATAGAATAAATATTTGGAAAAAAAAATTAAAAAAGACTGCAAAAATCACTTAAAGCCGGGAAGTTGAAATGTACCAAAAAACTTTACGACACACTTATGTACTATTTTTGTTTTTCACACAAATTCTAAAAATTTCTTTCCATCGCACAGTGTTGCGAGAGGCCAATCTAGCTGGAAAAAAGTCAATATTTTGAAGGCTTATAATTCAACCAATTTGTTTCAGGAGTATTCGCTGTTCAAAACTGCATAACTTTCTGTTTGTTTGTTATTTATAATTATTTTATTACACTGATTGGTATATGCATAGTCCCTCTTTTTTTAAAATTTTAGTATATTTTTAGCATCATATGTATTTTTGCTGATATTAATATAAAACAAGAACACATTTTTCATATTTTTTCAGGTACATATGTATGTATAGTATATGTATGTATATGTGTTAACTTCAATGCAAATTTGTTTTTAAATAAAATGTTGTGACTGTGGAAAAGGTATTGTAAAAGGTGTTGTTTGTGTAGTACATGGTTAGTATATTGTCAAACAATTACTGTAGTTTTTAAATGGTATTCCGGCCGATTCTAATGGAATGTTTTGTCTCGTTGTTTTCTGTATAATGTCCGCTTTAGAAAGAAATTTTTTTTTTGCTAAGTGTCCACAAAATTTTGCTTCACGGTGCAGACATAATTCAAAATGATCCCGTTTTGATTAGAATGATGTCGGAGGAAGCGCTTGAGTCTCGAAACAAAGATTTTTGATTTATTCGTTAACATCATAGTAAAAAATAACACGATAGAAAACAATGGAAAGCCTTATCAATTTTCTTTTTTTGTCATCGGATCCATTTATTTCGTCTTTTTCAATGAAACCATCTCATTGCTCTCGAAATGAAGAACTTTATGTGATGAAGAGATGTCGTTACTTCTGGATCCTTTAATAGAACAATTTGCAAAACAATCTGAATGAAAAATTTACTAGTGTTGCCTTCATTTTTTATATTAATTAAATTAAATTGCTTTAATACATAAAACAATATACATAAATATGTACATACCAATTTCAATGAAAGAAAAAATTTCATATGAAAAACATTTCATTGTAAGACTTATCTCCTGGAGTCCTCTAAAGTGACTCAACCCAAAAATTTAGAAATTTTCAGTAGGACCAAAAACAGCTTAATTTTTAACCTATTTATATTAAAAGCTTAAAACAACTGTATTTTTTTTTTTGCGAAAGAGTATAGGAAATAATGTAAGATTTTTACAATGTATATTCTTGCAAAAGGTATAAATTGAAAAATTTTTTGTTGACTCACTTCACAGGAACCAGTGCGATATATGTATATGTAACTGTATGAGTGGTCTCCCGATGCTATCGAATGTGCAAAAAAAATTATTAAAATAGAAGAAAATATACGAAACCAAGAAAATTACCTGTTGCAAAATTTGTCCAACATGTGATAAAATTTAAAGCTTCCATAAAAACTCTCTAAACAAGATCATATTCACTATATACTTCATAATGAAAACGTTAAAAATAAAATTTGCTTTTAACAAATTAATAAAATAAATATGGTTTTATACATATGTATATACATACATATATATATTGGTTACATTTTTCTCATTTGGTTACAAAAAAATTGGTTGTGGCAACACTGAACAATGTGTTTTCCATTTTGATGGCAACGTTTTTTATCTTTTTTTATTATTAATCTTTTTAAAGATAAAAAATTCCATATACATATGTACGAGATATTTTGACTTAATAGGATTATAAACGCCATCTTATCAAGATTTGAACACTGAATACTAAGGAATCGCTCTGAAACAATATCGTTTCCTTACTGCGGAAAATGCTTAAGTAACATAATTTTTGATTTTAACTTTTCCATCGCAATCGATAGTTTACGATCTCTAAAATTATGTAATAAATCTCTAAAATTATGTAATCACAAACTTAGAACAAAATCAATTTTACAGTGGCCATACAATTTAACGCAGTCATTTAATAAAAACACTTCTGTAAAATCTTGTGTTTGGCACTTAAGATTTTTTTGGCGCTTAATGCACCGTATGGTCTTACTTCATCAAAAGAATTTTTTTTTTTTTTTTTTTTTTTAATTTTTATTTGGACATAATAAATTTTACAAATTTCTCTTTGGCCTCAGCGCCATGAAGGCATTATTGAGGCAAGTTGGCAAATTAGTTCAAAACTTAAATGTACAAATAAAATATAGGATAAAAAGTAACTTATAGAATATATTTGAAATATATATCATAAATGAGAAAAAAAATTTTATTCAAAATTTATATTAAAAGCGTTTCAATTGTATTATATAAGTGTTCTTTGCAAGAAGACTTAAAACTGGAAATTCGTTCAATTCCTTTTAGAGCTATAGGCAGATTATTAAATTTGATTCCACCGATGTAATCAATTCTCTGCTTGGTAGTTTCCAACCTGCATCTAGGAATCCTGAAATTTGTTCTGTTTCGTGTATTATACTCTATTTGGTTAAACGTGAATGGTATAGTATGGTAACCAATATTATTAATACATTTAAACACAAATATTAAACATTGATATTCATGCAACCCATAAATTGGTAATATTGGTTTACATATTTCTTTATATAATGGGATAGTTGCATATAATAATGGTAAATTGTATAAAATTTTTAATGCTTTGTTCTGCATACATTGAAGAGATTTAAGTAGATTATTGCTTTTGTTGTAAGCATATGTAATAGCCAAGTAATTCAAATGAGGTTGTATTAAGGAATGATATATCATCAGTTTTGATTTTTTATCCAATTTGTTTTTTAATTTATATAAAATTCCAATCGCTGGTGCTATCTTTCTTTTCACATCGCTAATTTGCAGGTCCCATGATAAATTACTTTGAAGAATAATTCCTAAATACTTTATGGAATGAGTTTCATACACAATTTTCCCATCAACATATACACTAAAGTTATTATTTATTCTTAAAGAATGTGGTCTAAATCTAATAAGATTGGTTTTGCCAGGATTCATCAGTAATCGATTTATTCTCGCATATTCAAAAATAAGTGCAGCATCCCTTTCAATTTCGGTTTTTAGTACCAATTCATGTTTATAGGGATACATTACACATACATCATCAGCAAACATACACAGCTGACCACTTAAGTTCAGGTTTTTAATATCATTTATGTAAATTGAGAATAATAGCGGCCCTAGTCCACTTCCCTGCGGCCCTAGTCCACTTCCCTGCATTTTTTATATTTACATACTGTTTTCTGTTTGTAAAGTAACTCTCAAACAGCAAAAGTTCACGACCTTGGATACCATAATACTTCAACTTTTGTAGCATTATCTGATGGTCTACTAGGTCAAAAGCTTTAGTAAAATCAAAAAATATTCCAGCAACTCCAGAAAACCCATCATCAAGACTCTTACAAATATTTTTAACAACGTTAAGGACAGCATCTTCGGTACCACATCCACGTCTAAATCCAAATTGGAATTTATACAAAAAATTATTTTCTCCCAGATACAATAACAGCTTATCATACAATATTTTTTCAAAAATTTTGTCTATTGAAGATAGAACGGCAATCGGTCGATATTTATCCACAGTAGATACATTTATTTCTTTTGGTATTGGTACTAATTTGTGGACTTTTAGAATATCAGGATAAACTGAATTATTAATCATTTTGTTAAAAATATCGCATAAAATTGGAGCAATTTCCTCTCTACATTCTCTGACAAATTTCGGTGAGATATTGTCATAGCCTGGACTTTTATTGATATCCATACCTAGTATCACGCCTATTACGTCATTACAATTAATGTTTTCAAGGCTGAAGCGGTTCCATGAATGGGAAAGCGTTCGCAGCAAATTACAATTGTCTCCAGGATAGATTTCAATTTCTCTCTTGAGGTTCTTTACGGCTGTTAGAAAATAATTATTAAGGTAATCAACCTTGTATTGGTCACTTGTTATTATTTGCCCTTGACCATCTTTTAGGTTAATCTCATTAGTTTTTTTACGGCCCAGAGTTGTATTAATAAATTTCCAAGATTTCTTTGGGTCATTTCCAATTTTCGATAAGCTGTCCGAATAATAATTATCTCTACACTTCTTTGTGGCAATTTTTATCACCTTACTAATTCGCTTCAAAAAAACTTCTAAGCCCTGTTTGCGTTTAGACTTCCTTCTTTTCCGTAATTTTTTTATTGAAAATGTTGTGATGAATATTTGCAAGATCGAACGATATTACGTCGCCTTCAGACAGCGGTTGGCGTCACTGACCAACGACCAACGGGCGTTTAATTGTATGGGTGTTGAGAGAAAAATAAAATAGACTCACGTTGAGTTAATTGTTTGTTGTGTTGTTTGTATAAAAACATTCTAAGCCTACTATGATTATGTATTTGTTGTAATTCATATGCAATATTGAAATTCTCATATTGTATTTGTTTTATGTGGCATAAACATACGAGGTTGAATGTTATCAAACTGCTTAAACTTCACTGACGATTTGGTTTTAGCAACCAATGAAATGTCGGCATATGAAGAGCGAAAGCCATAACAAACATCTTTTCAATGCATTTTGCAAAAAAACTAATTGTTTCTAACGATTAGTGGGGATGTTCTCCCGAATAATAAATTTCAATATTAAGTATAACACTTAAATCTAAAATAAGTTTGTATCTACTTATATGTATACCATACATACATACATACATATGTATGTAGATAAATAACAATAAACATTAGAAGAAGATTAAAAGGAGATTAGAATTACAACACAAATGAAATGACCGTTGCGGTATTCTTAACATTTTGCTACTAAATATATGTACATACATATGTATACACACACGCCATACCCCCAGATACAAATATCAGTACGTATTTA
Source organism: Germaria angustata (assembly GCA_963681545.1). Classification (NCBI taxonomy): domain Eukaryota; kingdom Metazoa; phylum Arthropoda; class Insecta; order Diptera; family Tachinidae; genus Germaria; species Germaria angustata. Next base: position 55,398,526 of record OY813002.1, on the reverse strand, counting down.
TATGGACAATATTGTTATTATTGCAATTGCAAAACAACAACAAGTAACTTAACAATTGCAACAATAACAACTAACAGTTTTGACAGTAATAAGTGTCATATCAATTATCTTTCATATACAAATTTTTTTGTCCGCAATAGACAGTACCTGTCAGTGTAAACAATGCTAAAAATTAATAAACATATACAGACAGACATGCATATTATTAATGTACATAAGTATGTTTATATGCACTGGTGTATATGTATGTATGTACATGTGTACTTATATATATGTATGTGTACGTATGTATTGACGAGTTAATGCATCAACAAAAAAAGACAATAGCCAAGATATAATAGAGCAGCGGTGGACAAAATTGTTTTACACTTGGGTTAGTGAGATAATTTGAAGGTACAGTGACAAGCAAAACGAAACACAAAGATTTTCGTATAAGGAACTAAATTAAACGAAATCGTCTACATTAATGCAGTCATGACAGTTTCGTAAGAGCAGTATATGTTTCAAAGACGTGGAACTAATTTTATTACGTTTTTTATTAAAAATTAATTTTAAGTCCGAAAAAATTTTTTCACATAAGTGGTCGGAAAAAATTAAAGAATTTTGAAAGAATTTCAGAAAGTTCAGGATAGGCCAAGGCGTCCAAAGTTTTCCAAAATAATAACCTGTCTATTTCCGGAGAAGCTTTTAACTCGCTTCGTAATATTACAAGTTCTGATTGTATTATGAATTCATATTTGGTAACATCAACATTAAAAGGTTTTTCGTAAAGTTCCAGAAGTTGTTTTATGTTATCTATATCCTCAAATCTATCTTTGAAATTGAAAAAAAGGTTTTCAAAAATATTAACATTTTCGAGGGTTTCAACCTTTTCGTGCTTGTTCAAAATTAGGGATGTTTAAGGAAATTCTTTGAAGTCACCTAACTTAATTTGTAATAGCAAATATAATTTAGTTTTGAATTGTAAATTTTTTCGTATATATTAATTTCCTTGCCCTGTAATTCTAAATTAAAATCATTAAGAAAGCCAGTCGTATCTACCAAAAATGCTAAGTCTGTAATAAACTGATAATTTTTGAGATGATCTGATAAGCTGTTAGCAATTTTTTCCAGCACTGTAATTGAAAAAAATGTATTAGCATCAAGCTAACATGTGCTCTCGCCAAAGTCTGTTCATAAGAGCATAAGAAAAAAAGGGGCGTTGCTTATAAACAATTGTTTGATGAAATGTCCACCGCTGTAATAGAGCCAACCCTTTTCCTAGATAAAAATGTGTATGCATGCATGTATGTATGTATGTATATAAAAAGATTCTTACATGTCGTCACCTAAAATTCAAAAGGCCAGAAGTACATCTTGGTATTTTTTTTATCGGAGAAGCAAATAATATTATTAATAGAATTCTTTATAGCCTTTTGTCTTCCGGTAATAAAATCGGTATTTGTTGAGATACAAGAGTATAATTAAAAAAAAAAATTGATTTTTTTCTTTGCTTTTTTCTTTCTGATTTTAGGTGACAATATGTAAGTATATGTGCTATTGTCAAAAAATTCAATAGGGGGATTCAAACGGTGTGTTATTAAGTCATATTGTCATAATATTTTAGTATGGTTTAAAAAAAATTATTCTTGTGCAGCAAACAAAAAGTCATAAAATAATAAAACTTTTTGAGATATGTATGTTTATTGTTTTGTCATAAAATAATGGAAAAAAATCTGAGCCAAAAGTTAAACGTGTGCGCACAAATCCAACTAAAGAATGGAATCTGCTGGAAGAAAAGTGACTAACAGAGATTTTGGAACCCCAAGGTGACACTTCTGGGGCTAGTGAGCAAACTAGCAATATTTATTAAAAACGCTTCCTCGGTTTGTTCTTCCCCGTCTTCATCACCTACAAGGAGATGAATTAAAATTTAAATGGATACATTTTTTTCATACTTGGTCCACCTGTTATGATGTCCAACATGTAATTTTCACACAAACTGTGTATTATTTTAGTTTTTTCGCTTGTTTTTGGCATTTTCAAAAAAAATTTTATAAATGTTTTAATTTCTTTTATTTGATGTGAAATATTTATAAATGTTTTATGTTCATATCAGCTGACCGAATTCTGAAATAGCATACTAAGTTATGACGGGTTGTTCATAGCAGTCATATATTTTCGTGCTGTTATTTTATGCCATATGACTTTATGACTACCGTTTGAATCCCCAAAAAAAATTTTTTTTATTAGTTTTAATTAGGTAAACAGTTATTTTTAATTATGTACAGTGTTTCACATAAATACTTTACGTATATTAACTCTTTCATACCTGTGTCGCTCTATTTTGTCCTCCCTCATAAACTTGTTTCACTTAATAATAAACCGATGATAATTTAAATATACTACATATGAAAAAATTAATGCCAAAGAAAAATTTTTTTCAGACAAACAATTTGTCTAAAGCAAATTTCATTTTCAGTCACACTTTTCTGTTGCCGCTGTTAATTATTAGGTTGAGTCTTTAGAATAGAAGAAAACATTTTTCATTTAAATTGTTGTCTGAATTTAAAAAATAATATGAATTTGGTTTTCGTCGATTATGTGAATTTGGTTACTGAAAACGAAATTAAGTTATTTCTGTGCAGCCTTACAGTTCTAAAAAATGTGTCTTTAAAAGTTATAAAATCTCTTAAGTGCGTTTCCCACACAGACAACTATTCTATCAAATTTATATGAGAGACAACAGATTTTTCGAGTGATTTCTAAAAAATGTTAGATTAGTTTTCAGAATCTATATGTATAGACCACATCTTAATGTGACTTTAGTCACACAACTTTGTTTATGAAGAAAACTCTTATTATGACACAGGAAAAATGAAAAACGTAATAGCAGGCATGTAAGGAAACTATAGCGAAGAAAAAGTAATCTGAAAACAAGAGCAAGTGACTATAGTTTACCGGCAATGTTCTGCGAATTAACATAATTTTAATCGTTTTAAAATCGAGTAAACAGATCTGTGCGAAAGAAAATCAAATGCAAAGGGTGATTTTTCAAAAGCTTTCGAATTTGATTAAAAAAGAAACACATAAAATTTAGAGAAATTTATGAAATCTTTATTTGAGTCGATAGAACGATCTATATAATTCAATGTTTAATTAGGATTTCTTGTAAATGTTGAAAGCGGCTACGCCTCAAATGTGCTGAGTCAAAATTTTGTAATATTCGGGTATGTTCCAGGTTTCGACTCGGATTGAAAACGAAAAATTTTTTGAATCCCCATAATTTATAAATTGGTGTTCTGAATTCAGCATGTTTTTCCACATTCGAAGTTTATGTTCGAAAAAAAAATCTAAATGTCATCGGCTACGGCTACGCAAAAATCGACGGCTGCCGGCGAAAACATATGAAAACAAAGATATTCAAATTTTTCAATTAATTTTCTACGCGAATGAAAACAAAATTAATACTCTTAAAGAAACATAAATGAAAATAAAATTATTCAATACTCTCAAAAAAGACAACGAACGAAAATAAAATTATTTGCTTTTATATTTTAGGTTTTTTAAGATTTCTCTTTATTTATGAACATTTTTCTTGTTTGTAATCTTTTATTTTTTAAATTTAAATAGGCTACTTAGTTCAATCGTATTTTATAAGCCAAATTACATGTGATAGTTATCAAAGAACAAATTACACCAAAGACACACGTGTAAATCATTCTGACAAACACTAGCAGAACGGAACAACATGCTGTTTTCGAAAGCCGCTACACTTTCATCATCAGCGTTCTTGTGTTTGGTCCACTTTTGTGGTGTCAGTTGATGTATATTATAGCTATTTATACAAACTTTTTCACTGTAAATAGAATACGTGAATTTTTTTGATTCATTCGTATTACAATTTGTGAAAACTTTTTTTGTAATGGAAAGCCCAAATTCCACCTCACTAACTTACAACAGTGTGGCCATTGTTATCTATTCTTTACCAACTATACACATGTTTTTTAATTTGCTTAGTTTGTTTTTACCTTATGACAAACTTTTTTGGTTTGTTACTATAAGTATGTATATTTATTAATTTTTGCTACAAGCCATTAGCTTTGTTAATTTATATTTTAGGTTTTTTAAGATTTCTCTTTATTTATGAACATTTTTCTTGTTTGTAATCTTTTATTTTTTAAATTTAAATAGGCTACTTAGTTCTTATTTGCTTTTGGTTGATCTGCTTGATTTGATATATCGTTACATCGTACAACTTTTGAACATGAAACATGCTCTTGTTAGTTGAAATTCACATTAACAAATACAAAGACCTTACAAGCTGGCTTTGATTTTACAATTTTTTAAAAGAGATTATTAATTTTATTCTGTTTGCTTCTTCTAGTTGCGTTATTTATTAGCGCGGCTGTTTGCCGGCTATAGGCATATCGACTACGTTGTCTTGGCACCATATGTTGTTAAAACAAAGTATTGCTTGATTATTACATTGCGATTTTACAATCGATTATTATAATTATTGTTTAAATAGATTTATATATATGAAATTAGTTTTAATTTCCTTCACAAAATTCATTTTTCTTTTTCAATAAGATCTAAATGCATTAAGATTTAGTTCAAAAAAGATTGACATATCGAACTTTAGTATGTAGGGCAACTTTGTGTTTTCGAACATAAACAAAATTGTTGTATTTTTTCATGTTTTTTTACACAAGTGAGATCTGCCAAAACCAAATTGAAATTTTTGGCAAAGTTTAAAAAAAATTTTTTTGCATTAATATTTCTGCGAAAAATTTAATTTTTTTGATGAAGTTGAACAAAAAACACTTCAAACTAAAAACCAAAATTGTATTTTTCTTAATAATGTTAGCATTTATAAGAATAAAGTACGATTCGTTTTACTTTCACCCACCCCTTACTACTCTAATTGAAAACGAATAAAAACATGGGGATGTGAATTGCAGAACACCAAAAATGCTAAAGTAATCCACTTTCGAGTGAATTCGGATTCTAGAACATACCCGATTCTCTCCAACTGTTCCGGGCTTGTCCCTATAGACCTGAGCCTTAAAAAATAGTCTAAAGGCGTTAAATTGCATGATCTAGGCGACCAATTTTGATCGAGAAATAAATTGTTCGCCTAACTCGCTTCTCAATTGGGCCATTGTTTCGCGTGCTGTGTGACATGTGGCATCGTCTTATTGAAACCACGTGTCAGCCAAGTCCAGCTCTTCTATTTTGGGCAAAAAAATTTGTAATCATCGCACGGCAGTGCTCTCCATTCCCCCGTTCCTGCTTTCGTCGCCTTTGAAAAAATACGGTCCAATAATGCCACCGGCCCATAATCCGCACCAAACATTGAATTTTTCAGGATGCAGTGCTTCTGGCTGCTCTTCAAACCAAATTCTCCAATTTTTCTTGTTTACGTATCAATTAAACCAGAAATGAGCTTCGCCGCTCATGAACGATGCACTTTCTTAACCGAGCATTGATTTATAATTTGCAAGCGTATTTCTTTTGTAAGTCGGTTCATGTTTAAATTATAGCTGCCACAAACAGTGTTGCCTTGTTATTATTATTTTAATAAACATCTTAAGAAACAGGAAAAAAACCATTTTGCATTTAAAATTTCAATGCTTGTTTCTGTAAAACGAAGATGAAAATTTGTTTTCACTATTTGTATTCAACGGAACAATAAAAAACTGAAAATGGCTTTTGTTTTTAATACAAATAGACGAGACGAATTTTCTCCTTATTTTACATAAACAGGTAGTAAGTATTTTTTATTCATTTCAACCAAATTAATATGCAATTTAATACATTAAATTCAAAGAAAATATGAGTTTAAAAAATATTCTATAGTTTCATAATATTCTTGCTCCAATTAAGAGAAAAAATTCCTTAGATGAATAAAAAAAAATTTTAAATCAAAATTTGAAAATTAAAGCTAAAATTTCAGACATCATAACAAAAATAATTTTAAAAAATATTTATGTATTTTTTTATTACTAAAAGTTGATTTATTGCCTTTTTGACATTTGTGACGTTTAGACTATATATTTAATTCAAATTCAACATCAAATATCAATTTGTCAATATTTCTTTATTGGAAATTATAGGATTTTAAAAACGAGTCGAATTATAAAACATGGCGGCTGTATGTTATTTTTAAATCGATCGTTAAAAACGAGAAAAAAACTATTTTACATGGACGACTTAGGACCTACTCCAGCAAGATTTTATCATAAATTATTTTAATTTAATTTATTTTTTCAAGCTTAAAGTCTCTGGTACTCGTAGATTAATGAAATCTAGATTAACAAAATTAAAAAGTAGAGACCTTAAGTTAAAAAAATACAAATTAAATTGATTAATTGCAATAAAACGTTCAAAAAACACTAACACATACTTGTGTATAAATTGTTTCATATAAAATTCAGGCTTTTTCAGTTTTTTGTTTAGTTATCGATAATTTTTGTAGTTGTGAAATATCGTTTTTAGTGAAATGATGTTTTCCTCCGCTATATTTTTTATTTTCTGAAATTTACTTTTCTGAGTTACTTAATTTTTACGTTTTGAAAATTTGCTCCTAAAATATGACAACAATTTCTATTTTTGTTCAATAGAATCTCGTAATTTCAAAAATTTAGACAAAAATTAGTTTTTTTTTCGCTAAATCTCATTTTAAGTAGACATTTTGTGTGAATGCCGACTTACAAAGGTTTTTTTTTTAATTCTGACAACAATTTAACTGAAAACAATAAACATTTATTCTTGTCTTCGTAAGACTAAAAATAATAATTACATGCAGCAATAAACACAACTTGACTGAAAATAAAATTTACTTTAGACAAAATATTTGTTTGAATTTTGTTTTAGGAAAACTTTTTCTATACAAGAAGATGATATTAATATTTATTTCATTGTATTTAGAAGACCATTCCCGCCTTTTCCTTTGCTTTCATAAAGAGTGAAAATTGTGGTTGACTATGGCGAATTGGAAAAGTAGAACGTTCTTACTTTGGTCAAACTTTCTTGCTACAAGGTTAATTGGGGTTATGTTTTTCTCTTAAACTCTATGAAATTGGAATTGCAACACGAGAGCTTTTCTAATGTAAACTCGATCTAATAGTCTAATTTAACATAGTAAGCCGTAGTTTTTATACTTTTTGTAGACAAAAGATAAAAATATTAAAAATACTTTTTGTAAATTATTGATTCAGGGCTGCTTGGGCACGCTTCGTAAAGGAAAAATAATTTTTCTATTAAAACTGAAATATATTTATGTATAATTGGCAGGAGATATCGCTTACAAATTTGTGGCTTGTTAAATTTGAGGCATCTTTACGAATTGTGTCCGTCTGCGCAAACATAAGTTGTGCAACTACTTATATTTAAATTTAAGGAATTCTTAATATTGTAATTCCGGGATATTCAAACAAAATATTTTTTTAATAAATTCTACTTAAAAAAACAGCATTATTATATTTTGACAAGATCTATTAAAATTAATTGAAATATTCAAACAAGGTTATATACATATATTATTTTTCAATGAACTCTTTTTTCACAGTGTGATGACAATTTACGTATTTTTCTTTCTTTGTGATTATTTCAATAAAATTTATTTTTTTATAAATGGAATATATGATGTTTTGGATCACTTGTTGACTAAAAACAAAGGACTGAATGCCATTTTGTAAAGAAAACAGATGTTCATTCTTCACACAAAAATTACATATTTTTTTAACTAGAAAAATGTGTATTAAGCCTTATCTTTAATGAAATATTGTGTCATTGTGTATTGTATTTAAATAATGTTATTACGCACATTTATTGATATAAATTATTGGTTAAAACAAATATGTATGTAATAAACTATTTAACAATTGTAAACAGCAGAGGCCAACGAAGTTCAATATTTATTTTATTTCAAATACACACTGCACTGTCTTTATTCACCAATTAAGTTATTGGAATTGTTAGATGCAACTGCAGTTAATTAGGTAGTTACACTTTTCCTCTTCTCTGATACACGACTATCAATTTCGCCGTCAAGTTGCAACAGTTGATCATAATTCTGGCAAATAAATTTTCTTCTTCCTTTGTACAAATTTTTTATTAATAAATTTTGTGCTTCTTAAAAGTTTCTATTCAAAATTTGTATGTTTAATTATTTTTAAAATAATTTGCCGAAATAAAAAATGCAATTTGATTTTGGAGTCGCAAAGTGAAACAAAAATGTTTTGAAGTGATTGTAGATCTTGTCTATATGGTAAGTGAATCTAACCTTAAAATATTGTACTTTGAAGAACTATCATAGATAGCTACCAAGCATTATGGCATGAAGGTGGCTATCGTAATCCAATGACTTGGAAAACACTATGTATGATAATAATATTGGAAACAAGATCTTGAGCGTGTAACTGCAGCACAAAAATTCATCAGTGGAAAATGATGATAGAATAAATATTTGGAAAAAAAGAAATTAAAAAAGACTGCAAAAATCACTTAAAGCCGGGAAGTTGAAATGTACCAAAAAACTATTTTTGTTTTTCACACAAATTCTAAAAATTTCTTTCCATCGCACAGTGTTGCGAGAGGCCAATCTAGCTGGAAAAAAGTCAATATTTTGATGGCTTATAATTCAACCAATTTGTTTCAGGAGTATTCGCTGTTCAAAACTGCATAACTTTCTGTTTGTTTGTTATTTATAATTATTTTATTACACTGATTGGTATATGCATAGTCCCTCTTTTTTTAAAATTTTAGTATATTTTTAGCATCATATGTATTTTTGCTGATATTAATATAAAACAAGAACACATTTTTCATATTTTTTCAGGTACATATGTATGTATAGTATATGTATGTATATGTGTTAACTTCAATGCAAATTTGTTTTTAAATAAAATGTTGTGACTGTGGAAAAGGTATTGGAAAAGGTGTTGTTTGTGTAGTACATGGTTAGTATATTGTCAAACAATTACTGTAGTTTTTAAAATGGTATTCCGGCCGATTCTAATGGAATGTTTTGTCTCGTTGTTTTCTGTATAATGTCCGCTTTAGAAAGAAATTTTTTTTTGCTAATATTTGATATAACTCTTTTTAAAAGCATATACAGACAATACATCTATAACTCGGAGAGAGCTTTGTAATGTGTGGCTCACAGAAATAAAAGGCAAAGAAAAGGCCAATGCTGTTATTAACTATTGAAATGCATTTGCTGATTGATATTCCAAAACCGGGCGAGGGATGCACCAATGATGGTAATACGGCGAGGAAATTTTTTAACTGCCTTGAAAATGAAAATTTATCAGAAGATTTGGAATAATTAAAAAAAAAACTATGCCACATATGCAGTTAATACTGAAGCGTTTCGACACCGCGAAACTATACGTACATAGAATTGTATCCGTGGTATTGCATGCCTTCAAGTGTCCACAAAATTTTGCTTCACGGTGCAGACATAATTCAAAATGATCCCGTTTTGATTAGAATGATGTCGGAGGAAGCGCTTGAGTCTCGAAACAAAGATTTTTGATTTATTCGTTAACATCATAGTAAAAAATAACACGATAGAAAACAATGGAAAGCCTTATCAATTTTCTTTTTTTGTCATCGGATCCATTTATTTCGTCTTTTTCAATGAAACCATCTCATTGCTCTCGAAATGAAGAACTTTATGTGATGAAGAGATGTCGTTACTTCTGGATCCTTTAATAGAACAATTTGCAAAACAATCTGAATGAAAAATTTACTAGTGTTGCCTTCATTTTTTATATTAATTAAATTAAATTGCTTTAATACATAAAACAATATACATAAATATGTACATACCAATTTCAATGAAAGAAAAAATTTCATATGAAAAACATTTCATTGTAAGACTTATCTCCTGGAGTCCTCTAAAGTGACTCAACCCAAAAATTTAGAAATTTTCAGTAGGACCAAAAACAGCTTAATTTTTAACCTATTTATATTAAAAGCTTAAAACAACTGTATTTTTTTTTTTTGCGAAAGAGTATAGGAAATAATGTAAGATTTTTACAATGTATATTCTTGCAAAAGGTATAAATTGAAAAATTTTTTGTTGACTCACTTCACAGGAACCAGTGCGATATATGTATACATATGTAACTGTATGAGTGGTCTCCCGATGCTATGGAATGTGCAAAAAAAATTATCAAAATAGAAGAAAATATACGAAACCAAGAAAATGACCTGTTGCAAAATTTATCCAACATGTGATAAAATTTAAAGCTTCCATAAAAACTCTCTAAACAAGATCATATTCACTATAAACTTTATAATGAATAGCTTAATTTCTACTATCTTACAATTTATTTTTTTTTCATTCTTATTTAATGGTAACTGCAAAGTTAGAATTTTGAAAACGTTAAAAATAAAATTTGCTTTTAACAAATTAATAAAATAAATATGGTTTTATACATATGTATATACATACATATATTGGTTACATTTTTCTCATTTGGTTACAAAAAAATTGGTTGTGGCAACACTGAACAATGTGTTTTCCATTTTTATGGCAACGTTTTTTATCTTTTTTTATTATTAATCTTTTTAAAGATAAAAAATTCCATATACATATGTACGAGATATTTTGACTTAATAGGATTATAAACGCCATCTTATCAAGATTTGAACACTGAATACTAAGGAATCGCTCTGAAACAATATCGTTTCCTTACTGCGGAAAATGCTTAAGTAACATAATTTTTGATTTTAACTTTTCCATCGCAATCGATAGTTTACGATCTCTAAAATTATGTAATAAAATTTTATAATATTTAGAAGTAGCATCACAAACTTAGAACAAAATCAATTTTACAGTGCCCATACAATTTAACGCAGTCATTTAATAAAAACACTTCTGTAAAATCTTGTGTTTGGCACTTAAGATTTTTTTTGGCGCTTAATGCACCGTATGGTCTTACTTCATCAAAAGAAATTTTTTTATTGAAAATGTTGTGATGAATATTTACAAGATCGAACGATATTACGTCGCCTTCAGACAGCGGTTGGCGTCACTGACTTTTTAAAGACAGATAGAATTTTGGCTTGAAATTTTCTATTTCAAAGAAATTCGTAAACATTTCAGAAAGGTTTAAGTAAAGTTTATTTTATTATTAGACTAAAATTCAAAAGGAGAAACCATTCGTTCATCTAGATTTCTTGTCGCCAAGCAATAACAAACTTTTATTTACATACATATGTATGTATGTATACATACGTATGTATATGGATGTACATATATATGTACATAACTCTTAATCAAATAAAAAATATCTATTTATACACATTTTTATCTATTATCTATTCTAACAATAAATCACATACACTCGTAGTACATGCATATGTACATACATACATACTTATGTATGTATGTACTTCCATACATACATACTATATATGTATATATATGTATGTATATAAGTTCATATTTTAATATATTAAATAAATAACTAATACATTATCAGAACGATCAAGTCTCTGATTATAAATTAATCTGAATAATTTATTAATAAACTGAAACATGCACATACACAAACGGCCATAAAATCAATAATCTAAATACATACATATGTAAGTATGTACTAAGTATTTGTGACAGTTGCTAAGAGTGGAATAAATTAGCGACTAACTGGCTGGCTGGTTGACTGACATAACAGCCGATTAAAGGGGCTGACAGAATACGCTTGTTTTCTCTCCTCAAAGAACGACAACGAAGCGGCTTTAGGTAGTAGCAATTGCACACAATGTTTTCGTGTGATAAGAAATGTGAATACAATGACAACAGAAAAAAATATACATTTTTGTCATAGATTAATTGAAATGAGTACCACATTATGTACATACTTATGTATTTATGTATGTATAGGGTACACATATACATATATGTAGATTGTACATACATACATTCTACACTAAAAAAAATTTTGTTAAAAGTGTTTTTTATTTCATCACTGCACAATATTGTGTGGTGTATTGGCGTAATGATAATGTGGCTCTATGCTTTTCGCTAAACAAACTAATCGAATGACGCCAAACACAGGACATTTCAGCAGGTGCATTTTATCGTTTGTCAAACGATTTTTTCAAAAAACTAAAAATATTGCTGGATGTGTGCCATATGGTGGCATCTACAGAACCTACATGTCGTTGGTTTGTTGCAACAATGTTACAACTCAAAAAAGAGAGAAGTTTTAAATATACAAACAATGGAAAAATAAACTGAATTTTTAACTTAAAAGTCGTTTTCGTTGAGTTATGGTGTTGCTGTGGCAAATACGCGTTGTGTGTCTGCAGTAACATGCACATATGTATGTACATATGTAAGTTTATTCGAATTGATTTATGAAAAAGTCGTGGAAGCACACCAAACAATAACCCTTTCTGGAATACAACCATGGAATGATTTTTATAAATTGTTGTTGCCCAAATCACAATTAGGTAATCGATTCGTAAGGTAACCAAAAGCTGTCAAATATGTATGATAGTACCAATTTTTTAATGGTTATATATTAGACAATTGTCTGACAAATGTCTTGCAACCGTCTGAACTGACAATCTACTTCTTGGTGACAATTATTGATTGCCAGCATTTTGCTAGGTCTGACAATATTGTAAGATTTGACAAAAGTTTTAAAGCGCTTACGCCATTTTCGTTTTCTCTATTTGTAGCTTTTTGTGCTTTAACGTTTTTTTAGTTTTCGAAATCTTTCTGTGCTTAATCGGTTATAATTTATTTATTTGCGGATTGCGCTTTAAAAATTGATTGGAGTTTTTTTTTCCTAGGTCATAAATGTAATTTTTTTACGATTTTGAAACTTTTACTGAGAGTCTTTCTAAACATTTTGCATTTTCTTTATCATCTTTTCAGAACTCGTTGACAAAAAATTTGAATACTGTCTTATAAGGATATAAGTAAATAACTTTCGTTTAAAAGTGAAGAAGTATTTAATTTCAATCGGTTCCAGCTAAAGAACGGGTTCTATTTTCAATTTGTTTTTTTTTTTGCCTACAAGTGCTAAAATTTTGTTGTAAAATATCAATGATTACAGTTCAAAAGCACAAAAAATATAATAAGTGCAAAATTAGTAAAAACAACAAGGGTGCTAAAAAAACTAATTCTTTTGCAATTTTACTATTTCAATACGAAAATAATACGTGAATATTTTAAATTTAAACGCTTAAATCACGGGCCAAAACCGTTAAGTTTGACAACACTGAAAATAGAAGATAATAAACCATTATAACGGCAAGAAAGGACGCAGCAGTAGCAGCGGCAACAACATTATATTTCTCATATTCATTCAGTCTTCCTGTATTGAGTGATTGAGAGTACAAAACAACTCTTACCCGAAAAAAGTGAAAGGGAACAATTAGTACTAAAATTACAACAACAACAACAACAACAACAACGGCTAGAACAAGTACAGTATAAGTATAAACTTTGATGTTTTATTCCTCTAGGCATAAGTAAAACCTTTACACATAGTACATACTATTTCTTGCTGTCCTTTCTTATTTAATATAACTGCTGCTGTGTGTACACGGGACTCACGGTCGCCAAGGTTGAGTACATACAATATACATAAGTACATATGTATGTATGTACATATTTACACGCAAGTATGTGTGTAAGATTTTGTTTCCTAACGAAGAGTGACGTTGACATCTAACAAGCAACAATTAAAATAACAGCAACAACAAGATATTAGTCTTAAAGGCTTAAGCCTCCAACACAAAATATAAAAAATAACAGCAAACAAACAAAATCAAACCGGTTGAATTTAAACAACTTACATACATACTTATGTACATATGTAGGGATGTATGTGTGTACATATACGTATTTTTGTAAAGACTTAAGTGCATATACTTACATACTTATGTATGTATGTAGATAATAATCACAAAAAGCCAAACAAAACTCGCAACATTGACTATTTGGCATCTCTACTACAAACATACTTATGTACATACATATGTACATATACTAAATACAAAACGTGGAAAATTGTGGTAGAACTAAATAAATTTTGTCTTAAAGTGAAAATTTTAAAATAAACACTCCCACTGCTGCTGCAACTTGGCTGAATACGAACCTTTAAACATAACGGAAAAAGCAAACTTTAAAAAACACCCGAATTTTTCCTTAAAAAAAGAAGTAAAAAAGAGAAAATCTCCATATTTGTCCCAGTTTGAGCTGCATTGGGAGACACAATAACAGCAACAAACAGCAAGCCAGTCTTGAATCAGTGTTTCTACTCTTTCTTAAGTCACCAAACAGCCAGTGAAAAATAATAACGCGCCTGTGTGTGTTTGACGGCAATATTTTTTCTTTAAATTTATTTTTTCACTGCACGCGAGTTTATTTATACTTTTTTCCTGAAATAAAAACAAGTTTTTTTTTAATTTATACCTTCTGTTTTTATTGCAATCATCAGCAACAACGATAAATGTTAGTGTGTGCGTGTGTGTGTATGGACTATTAATAATTTTTCCTGGTGCAATATTGCTGCTTAAATATCAATTGCGTCTTATTCGTGTTGGTGCTGAAGAAACTGGATTTCTCATTTAATATACTCAATGGTTGATTGCTACGCAGATATGGGTCAAATTGGTCAAGATGTAAGTACACAATTATCTTCTTTCTTATATTTATGTACATATGTATGTATGTTATGCATGTATGTAAGTATGTATATGTATTTATGTACGAGTATATATCAGTATGTAGTGGGCATATACCCAAAAACATAAAATTTTACTAATAAATTTAGAATTGAAAGCAATTTGAAAAAGACTCTCGCACGACGATTTTTTGCCCATATACATACATATGTAAGTAAAAAATGCTGGTATCTACAATGTACTTATCTGCCCAAATGTGCAGATATGAAAACATGCTTACCTGTCTAAATGTGCAGCCAATATAAATTGCATTTTACACACTAGGTGCCATAATTGCAAGCTTTCCGAAACCAATTTTTTTCTTAACTCATTCATTCATTCATTCATTATTTGTACATATCGCTTCTTGATTGCAACAACGACTTATTCCAAATTTCGAAATTTTCGAGGTTTTTATGGAAAAGTATTCCTCAATCTCCTTTTTATAAATAGAAAAAATCGAAATATAATTATGTAGGTATATACATATGTAATTTGCAAAATTGAACTCCCCTAATCGGTTGCCTATTCTTTCTTAATGAGTTTGTGCTTATTAAAGAACATTAAATTGCCTTTCGTTTAAAGGGCAAAAATGTTCCACTTTTTCAGAAACGAAAACGCCATAAATTAAAACATAAAAAATCAGTTTTATTCCCTCGACGTCTGAGAACAGCGGATGTCTTTCCTATCGAATACAAGTTAAGTATATGCTGTATTGTGTATACAAATTCTCTGTTATATTTTTATAATTCGCATTTGGTATATGAGAAATTTTATATGCTTCAAATTTGTTGACGAGTTGGCATTAGCACCAACGAAATGCCGCCATATAGACAGCTTGAACCATACTAAATAAAATTTGTTGCATATTCAATTGGGAGAATGTATAGAATAATTTTGATAAATTCTAGCTTTAATTTTAATTTTCTAAATAGTCCAAATAATCAGTCAATAAATATATTTAATTAAATACATATGCATTTATTTCCGCTGTCTAAACCGCAAAAAACAAATCAAACACCTTGACTTAGGTTTAGTGCAACGATGAAAAAAACTTATTCAAGATTTATTTCAGCTTAAAATATTCTTGATAGTAAAAACAATTAAAAATAATATTTTAGGTTTAAGATTTCTCTTTATTTATGAACATTTTTCTTGTTTGTAATCCTTTTATTTTTTAAATTTAAATAGGCTACTTAGTTCAATCGTATTTTATAAGCCAAATTACATGTGGTAGTTATCAAAGAACAAATTACACCAAAGACACATGTGTAAATCATTCTGACAAACACTAGCAGAACGGAACAACATGCTGTTTTCGAAAGCCGCTACACTTTCATCATCAGCGTTCTTGTGTTTGGTCCACTTTTGTGGTGTCAGTTGATGTATATTTCAGCTATTTATACAAACTTTTTCACTGTAAATAGAATACGTGAATTTTTTTGATTCATTCGTATTACAATTTGTGAAAACTTTTTTTGTAATGGAAAGCCCAAATTCCACCTCATTAACTTACAACAGTGTGGCCATTGTCATCTATTCTTTACCAACTATACACATGTTTTTTAATTTGCTTAGTTTGTTTTTACCTTATGATAAACTTTTTTGGTTTGTTACTATAATTATGTATATTTATTAATTTTTGCTACAAGCCATTAGCTTTGTTAATTTATATTTTAGGTTTAAGATTTCTCTTTATTTATGAACATTTTTCTTGTTTGTAATTAAAAATAATGTTAATATGGTTCAACATTTTACCATAAAATGTTTATTTATAATTATAAAATTATTGCTTATTTAACTGAAATTAATTTGTTGGTCTTTGTTGTTATTTTTGTTATTCAACAGCACAGAGCGAATATGCACTTTTATTGCTTTACAGCGTAAATTATTTGAACCGAATGCAAAATGGTTAAAATAGTATATATAAAATTAGTTTTACGGTCATGACAAATTTTGTTTATTTGATTTTTGCCCCAAATAAATTAAGTTTCTTTAATTAGACTTGTCTTATTTTTGCAAATTTTTTATTTAATTTAATTATGCAATTTTTACCTGATTTGATTTCATCAAAAGTTTTGTTACCATGTATATATTTGCTTGTTTTGTATTGTATTGCAAAAATGTAACGACAGGAAGCACTGCGCCAAATTGCTGGGATACACCAGCACTGGTAATTGCCTCTTTGAAGAATTACCTGGAGACATATACCTTCGCATAAGAAATAGTCGCCAACATGCGCTCTTGAGTTGAAAACGATTATCATATACAGAACCATTTACACTAGTGGCATGCAAAATATTAGAGCGAACAATACATGTACAATGCAGCGCAAGTAAAGTCATAGTTTGAACTGCATGTCATTTTGTTGTAAATAAAAAAATATGTAGATATATTATTAAAAAAGAGCTCTGTTTTCATAACAAGTTTATTTGAAAGTGTGGAATTGCTGACATTAATTGGAAAAAAAATTATATCAATTGGTCACCTCCCAAATTATTGCATAATTGCGATCGTTTTACGGCATTTTGAATTGTTGCTCGCAAAACATAAACTTGTCATGCGGAAATATAAATATTTCCAAGTTCGGGTTCGAATCCAGTCAAGAAAAATATCAGTAAAAACAAAAAAAAAACATGTTGTTTAATAAAGATGATTTTCATATAGCGTACAATGTAACATACACTGTAGTATGAAGTGCTTCCAAAAAATCGTTTTGTCATGACATCGTCAACACGATTTTCAATGACATGTCTATGTTAAAATTATTTTAAAAAATCGGAGTTTTTTTTCAATATTTTTGGATGACAAGTTGTCAAATTGATTACCTTCTTTAGAAGATCTTTTAATTTACTGCACATTTGCTTGCCCCATAAGTTCCTTATATGTGAAAGAAAAGCTCTTGTCCAATGAGACGTCACCTAGCTCCCGTGTAAGCTAATGAATCTGATCTGCCGTCCCCCGTGTAGACCTCATGTGCCAAGTTCAATAAAACGTGTGTTGTAGTCCATGAAAATTCCTGATGTAATCTCATATGAGAGTATGGCATAGTTCTGCTTCAATATCTGATCTTAAATACATATTTTTGCTTCTTTACTCTCTTCTTAAATATTTGTTAGCACATACATATGTATAAGGATGGCGTATGTGTGCGACTGTAAGATCATCGGATATTTACCCATAGGAATGTGGTTATGCAAATTAAAATCATAAGAACCCTCATATATTATGTCTGATATTCTTTAAAAAAAATTTATAAAACATGATTAGGGTTTGCGAATTCCCGTTTCTTTTTTGTTCTGGAAATCGGTAAATCTGTTATTAATTTCCGGGAACCCAGGCCTTAACGAAAAGATAAGAAATCCAAAGTATTCTTACCACATATATTCCATATTTTATTATAATTTTTAATCAAAAAAATATAGCAAATATATTGAAATTGTGTAGCTCAGTCGAAAATTTTTCCAAAAGCTTTCCGGAAATATGATGTAAAAACTACAAGTAGAAAAATTAATTCATTAAGTTGACTTTATAGCGATTGTTTTGTTTCGTAGGTGCATGAACATGAGCAAGAAAAGAGACTGGACATAGTCGTACTTGGCTAATATTTTCTTGATAGTGAACATGCATGATGGTCAGTGTAAAGCTTACGATCTCTTTTCTAATACATGCTTGAAGTATATACATACTTACATATACATATATTTTTTGATAGTTCCAACAAATGTATGTTTTTCCATGTGTGTGAAGATAAATTTCGAAATGTATAACCCTAGACGCAAACCAGTTGTCATTACAGCGTTCTGCTAGGCGTATAATATAGAGCTGTAAGAACAAGACAAATCTAAAAGTAAGTATTCCAAGTGCAATCACGTTTATAATGTTGGACCAAATGCACAAAAATAGACCACTCATGCTGGCTGCTTCATAAACTTTTTTACATAAACATCTACATAAATAAAACGCAAAAGAAAACCTCCGGTTTTTCATATAAAAAATTTTTGAATTTTTTAGAGGATTGTTAAAGGCCCGGTTAGCCGAACGTTGATGATAGAAAAACGTACCGTTCTTTAACGTACGGACGTTTTTGCGGTTAATGAATCTTTTAAAACGTGTCGAATGTCAATAAAATAAAAACAAAACGTTGTACAACCCCACTTTGTGTATTTTTTTTTTCTAAAAAAATTATATTAATATTCCTGTGTTTATTATAACAAATCAAATAAAGAAAACTTTCAATACATTTCGAAGACTTATTTGTTGATGTTTTAAACCAGCTCGCAAACAAAATTTCAATTTTCAATTTTCAGTAAATATACATACAGTCAGCTGTTCATAATAGAGATGGTATTTGAAAACTTTGGCGTAATTCATGCTTATACATAAAACGTACCAAAATTATACTAAGTACTTTTTGAAAGAAAAAAGTTAACATTTTGAAAAGTTCGTGTGAAAATTAAAATTTTAAGAATAAACATACATACGTACATCCATATATTTATTATGTGTATATGAATTTGTACTTACTTCACAAGGTATACGTAACAAAACTTTTGACTTGCAAATTTGCAATATATTTCAAGATATGTGGGTATGCAAGTGGCAAAATAACAAATATGTATGTTTATGCGCGTATATTAACTTTTATATTCAAAATAATTAACTGTTATATATAATTGGATTTATAATTCAATCTAAGATTTTGTTTGCATTCAATGGTATTTACTTGTTTTTTTTTAAGTCTCTTCATGAACATTATTATCTCAACATTACATTTTTAGACTTTGAAAATTCAAAAATTTTATTAAAGTTGTCTTAGATCCTTAATAATTTGCATATATCAATAAAAGTACCGGAAGAAAATTTGGGCCACAATACAACTCAACAAAATAATAGTCCCATCACTGGTATACAAATGTCACGTAAAAACGTTATGAAATTCTATTTTATACAGGTTCAGCCGTTCCGTCAACGTGACATTTAATTTGGATAAGCATTTGCATTAATTTCATATGCACAAAAACAAACGTTCCTTACATTAGCTAACGTGAACGTTCGGCTAACCGGGCCTTAAGGATTACAGAAAAACGGGGAAAATATGGGCGCATAAAAATGATCCTTCATGATCCCCAAATAAATGTATATTTTTACACGAGGCGTATAAATAATATCTAATGATTACTTATACGCTGCGGTCATCTAATTAATTTCTTTTGTAAATATGTAGATATTGTATGTATGTAAGTACTTATATACTTATTTAAGTGTAAAAAATACATACTTATATATCTTAAATATTTTCTCATTTTTGTTACTCAAAAACAACTGAATCATTGCTTTAGCTTTGCCTCATCCGTCGGCAAACATGCAATTAAATTCTTACAATTTCTATACATATAAATTAGGAATTATTAATGATATTATTTAGTATTTTTCCCCTATAATGAGTTTACAAATGTTGAACGTTTTGAAAATAAATAAGTAAAGGAAATGTTAATATATTTTTTTCTAATTTACAAACGAAATAATCTATTTATAAAAATGCATTAAATTTTAAATTCCTATTTACAAAGTAAAAATTAATAAATAATTACAATGCTATTTTTGACAGCAATTCGAAGAAAAAAATTGGCAACGAGCCGACATTCTTAAATAATTCTGTTCTTACTTCCAAAAAAAAAAGAAACTAAATTATAACAAGTGTAAAAAATAATTTAAAAAATAATAATGAGTTTTTTTTATGAAAACAAATATTAAAGCATAAACAAATTCAACAGGCAAAAAACATAACCTGCGACAACATCAAGCATATTGAAGCGATATTGCTAAAAAAATTTATATTTTTTAACTGAAAACATGAAACGAGTACACTGCATGCCATAATTATAAATGCACCTTAAAAATCGGCAATTTTTTGACTTTAGATTACAACAAAAATTACAACCTTCAGCTCTTTGGGAGCAAAACCTATAAGTAAAACTTGCTTACACCATACCTTTTTCATAATTTTGATTTGTTGCTTGCAACGGTGAAACACGCGGAATAAAAAACGTGTCACATATCATATAAAATTGCATGTGCTATCATTCCTATCAGTAAATTAAAGAAGTTCTATGTCATACAAAAAAGGAATGCATAGTGTTAATCTAGTTTAAGTTTGTCACGCTGTTAGCTTGAAGCTATTTTCAGATATCACTACATATTTAATAAAATAACTGACCGCTGAAAAACGCGCATGTGAATTTAAAAAAATGCAAACAGGCGTTTGAGAGAAACTTTTAAAAATAGTTTTCACTTATGGATCGTTTTCGCAGTCCTTGAAATAGCAAAATATGTGCCACTTAACAATTTGTGTTGCTGTCATTTCTCTAGTAATTACGAAAACACAAACACGTAAGAAACTGACCAGAGTTCCAATTTATCACAGAATTCTCGGTGGAGGTGGCTAAATGTCAACTGCAGTCGGTTTACAAATAAAAACTATACTTTTTGTTCGTCATTAAAAACGGTTTCATTCTAATATGCTACTGCAAGTTATTTACTAAAATATGTAGATCAAATAGAACTAATAACAAAAATTCATTAAAGGAGCAGCAAATTTTCTTAAAAAAATATATTTGCATTTTATCTATACAAATTTCAACCACAAATTATACAATTTAGCACAAATTACACTCTTAAACTATGGCGTGAAAAAACGAAGTTTTTTTATCACTTTCTGATCCACTGTGAAACTCTGTACAAAGTGTGAGAGAAAAATATTAAGAAGAATAAGAAGTATTAAGAGATTGGAAAAATTTCGTTTATTAACGTACCCATTCATCTAGAAATGGGCCTCATTACTGAATGGGCCATTCGTGTGGAACGGTGCACGAACAAAACAACCGTCCATGTTAATTTGGCAAAATAGACTGATCAAATTACAGCCAATTTGACAGATGTTGCTTGAACAATATGGACGCTATCAACAGTCAAAGTTTGAAACTTCATATTGGAAGACACGATAGAAGAAAACGCTCAAACAATATGGTAGTTTTTAACAGGCCAAGTTAGTTAGGAATTTCCCGGTGTATAGACTGCGCTTGCAAAGCAATTAAATTCGCCAGTCTTTTCATAATAAAATAAAATTTTTTGCTTTTAAACTTTTCTCAAATAAACCCGAATTATTTCAAGGTTTTACTTTTTTTGTAACGAGCGCTAGGAAAAAAATAAGTCTTAACAATATACTAATTTCAGCGATTTTCCTTTTTAATAATTTGACAATCTTCAAAAGCGTTACGTTTCAACGTAAGAGTGGGCGAACGACAACTCAAAAGATAGGGGAAACAATAGGGCAAACGAAAGTTACTGCATTTCGTTCGTTTAAATTTTCCTTCAACATCGAGGGCTGACTTATTTCTAATTTTTACAAAAGGTATTCAAAAGAATACAAAAAGTCATTCAGAACTGTCTCTTGTGTTACACCTGAATAATTATGGCACGCAGTGTACCTGTGTGTGTATGTATTTATACTATGTAATACATTTGTTAATAAGTACATTATTTATTTTAATTTTTGTTATTGTTTTTCCCTCTCCTCATCTATCATTCCTTTACACAAAGTTATGGTGTTTTTTATGACTGTTAAATATTTTAGTGGTTGCTATTGTAAAATATTTCGCGACAGCAACAACAAAAACAACAACAACGATAACAAGCCTAACAGTGAGTAAATAATTGTTGTTTTTAATTACTGAAAAAGTTAAAAATATGTACACACCTGTAGCAACAATAGCCACAAAACAGTCAAATGAGTAACTTTGGTATATTGAACGGCACACATAGCAACGGGCTGCCAACTTATTTTCTCTTTTTTTCACTGAAAAATTACGAAGGCCAAACAAAAGACAATTTGAATAAAAAAGAAGTCTCAATGTGTACATACTTATGTAAATATAAGTACAGGCCGAGCTCGGCATAACGAACGTAAACATATTTTCTAATTCGAAGAACCGAATCAAAGCAAATCACGTGACTAGTCCACATACAAAAGTAAATTATACTATACGAGCGAGTAGGACTATTAAATGTTTATGGAATAAACATGGTTCACTTAGCATTAAAATATCCCATGGCCCAATCTCGTACTTCTGAGAGACTTGTGATCGAAATAATTTCGCATCTAAATTG
Source organism: Germaria angustata (assembly GCA_963681545.1). Lineage (NCBI taxonomy): Eukaryota > Metazoa > Arthropoda > Insecta > Diptera > Tachinidae > Germaria > Germaria angustata. The sequence continues at coordinate 55,375,678 of OY813002.1, read as the reverse complement.
TTTGCTATAGTTCGAATTTTACAAATTGTTGAAAAAAGAAAATTTTCAAAACTTAGTGGGATTTAATATATTTTGTTATAATATATCGGATCCCATAATAGATACTTCCAAACTTTGAGAGCTGATAACTGCCAGCTACATCTGTAAAATTGGATAGATATTATTTATTCAGTCTCTCTTGCCAAATCATCATGGACGGATAGAGCGCTCAACAACACTTGCAGAATAGTAGGCATTTCGTTCGGGCAGTGCTCCGCTCACTTCGCCCATTCAGAGTTGAGACTCATTTCTGAATGATTGGGTAGGTCAACAAACAAAATTGTAGAATTTTGTCGAATCCACATGAAATCGAAGAGCGTCCAGTGATTCAGCATACCGAAAGAGTTACTGTTTGGCGTGGGATTCGACCTGGCGCCGTCATCAGTCATATTTCTTTGATGGCCAGTCCACCGCCGTCAACGGCAGGCACTAAAAGATCGATGATTACGAACTTTTTTGGCCTGAATTGGATGATGTGGATATCATGGCACATTAAACATTCTGTACGAGCGATTTGATGGCATGGTCATCTCACGTAGATGTGATGTTAACTGGCCACGGAGATCGTACAATCTTGTGGGGTTTTCTCAAGCCGCAGGTCTATACGAATAAGCCCCAAACCACAGCGACATCGAAAGCCAACATAACCCATGCCATTGGCTTATAAAGGAAAACGTTGATATCTATTTAAAAAAGATACGATATGAGACATACCAACGAATCAGGATTTAAAAAGCCTGCAGAAAATATACGAGGAACGTAATTTGATTTGCAAATGAGATTAAATTCGGCTCCCGGGTAAATTTTTATCAAATGAAAATAAGGCATAAATAACATTATCGACTCTTGAATTTCAACTAAAAGAAGACTTCGCGATTTTACGAATTTTTCGGTAAAGAATGGGCCTGACATTACATCGTTCATTATGCTGAGCTTTGCCTGTATTTAAAGTGTTTTCGCTTCTTGCCTACGAATGCTTTAATGTATTTTTAATACATTTAATGCTTATTTCTATTATTTACAATAGGTACAATCTTATTATTATTTCAAAAAATTATTTTCCACTTACATTTTTGTTGTTTTGTGCGTAAATAAGATTAGAAAAGTTATATAAAATTAAAGGTGCGGAAATAATATGATAGAGCCGTAGAAGCAATAGAAGTATTAACTTTAGACACTATTTTAAAAATTTTTAATTAAAATGACTCATTATCTTTTTATCATTTCGGTACAATTTAATTGATATGAATTATTTGGCTTGAGAAGTTTATATTCAAATGTTATTTAATTATTATTAATTAGAAAATTTGAAATAGAATTGTTATAAATGGGAGAATTAGCTTTGTTTTCATTAAAAGTTTATTTGAAAGTGTAAAATCGGTAACACTAATTGGAAAGAAAATTATATCGCTCAGATGGCCACCTACCGAGTTGATGCATAATTGGGTTCGTTTTACGGCATTTTGAATTTTTGCTCGCAAACTTTCTGTTGGAACTCACAATGATCGATACCTAATGCAGAAACTTGCGACAAAAAGAAAAACTGGGGCGTTTTCAAAAATTAAGTACGACGGAATTCAATTCTCGCTGCGTTAAAACAACAGACTGAAATTTTGACAACAAAATCTCAATATTATTACATCATAAATGTCTCTTATAAATAATATATTAATTTTGTATTTTGCCTGTATAGCCTGGCATGAAGTTTTGATTGAATTTCACATTCACGTAAGAACGTTGTCTCAAACAATTTCCCACTTACTGGTACGTAGTTCAAAAAGGAGAGCATTCGGAATTTTTGATATTTACTGCCTATTACAGAGACGTTATAATTATTAATGGAGACTTTTTGCATCAACTGAAATAAAAATAAATTATGAGACAATTGCAATTGTTGTCATTTTTTGACGTTACAAAAAAGTATATTCGAAACCTAAACAAACCAATATCTCGAAATAATTTCTTTCATCACTGAATCTAAACAACATCTTCTTTGTAGTGACTTTGGGAATTATTTCCCAATGTAGGGCCATTATTTCAATATTAAGAATGATATACATATACTCGTAACTTGGACGTTTACATATGAAAATAAAATACATACACAAACACACACACACTCCCAGCCACACTCACTTTTTTACGAACCCATTTACATTTTTTACGACATTTCCAAGAAAGAGATTTTTTTACACTTTCTGAAAGCAAAATGACAGAGTTAAGCGGTGCTGCCCTATTGGAAACATTTATACGAAATTTCATTTCAATATAATGTATAATGATATATAATGATATATATTAATTGTAAATTCCACTTGTTTTGCGTATATACACGAAGAATTCTAATATACTATTTTCAAGTAAATATAAGGCAAACAATTTGTGTTGTTTTATTACATAAATATTATGAAAATATATCAAAATAAATATTAATTACAATTCATTCCCTAAATATTAACCTATGAAATGCTCTTGGCAACTCTGAATGAATTTTTAGGTTCTCTCCAAACCTAGAAGAAGAGGAATTCCAGCAATAAGTTTTCTCTTTGACGACATTTTAAAAATGAACTTTCACTTTCCAGTGTAAACATTTAAGAAAATTTCACGAAATTCGATTATTCTTGGAAAATTTTTGCTGATAATACGTACATATATTCAACATGCAAGAAAGTACTTTCATGTGTTTATGCAGGATAATTTTTTTTGCTGCAACCATACATTGCTGCATGAAACATAATAAGTAAACATGTCAATAAGTTGTGCCTGCATATAATCATATTAAATTAAGATTCGTCAAACGAAGCATATTTGCACTATGAAAATCTAAAAGTTTCACTTAAAACATGCTTACAGGAGGTACGAGTATAATTTTGATATGAAAAGTTCTTGTTTCGAAACACTTCATATGCATTTATTTGTGTAATTCGTCTCATTCATTATTTATTTACTGCATCGTAATAAGCTCTAATATTAAAGCGCATATTCATGTCGCTTATTTTGTAAATTTCTACTTGTGGCGAAGTAAGCAACAAACAACAATAGAAAAAAAAAAATAGGGAATGCAAAATTGCGCACTTTATAAGTATATTTTGCACTATTAGATTTTCACACAAAGTAAGAAAAGCGCAATTGCATCAATGCGGAAATTCTTTTTTCACTTTATAAATTAAAAGAAAATACTATATTTGCAATATAAACTACAAAATTTAAATAATTTGTATCGAACTAAAAATAATAAATAAAATGGCAATAAAAAGGAAGCGAAATAAAAATAACAAGAATATTTATTTATAATACATACATTGTATATTTTGTATGAAAAAACAAGCTCAACAAATTATGAATATTTTATTTTTAGTTTTAAATACATATATTGAGGAAAATGAATAGATTAAAATAATTATAAATGTTACATGTTGATTTTCTCACAAGTGTTAAAATCAAAATATTCAAATATTCTTATAAATTTTTTTATTTACAAAATATTATTTTTATTGAATCAGAACCATCAATATACATATTAATTAAGTTATTTGGCAAAACTAATGCAAATAGAAATTAGAAAAGTTTATTAAAATTACAGCAGGTCGTGGAGCACCGCAAATAAAGTCAATTGTTCTTCTTATCATTAAAACTCCTATAAAAAGTTTCAAAAATGTCTTGTGGATTAAAGTGAAAATTATTGTAAAGGAATAGTACAAGGTGGCGGAATAGTAATGGCATAATATGAATTCGCTGCCATTTTTGCAGATGGCGCCAAATGTCACTAATCTTTTGCGTTGATTGACAGAATCCCCATGAATTACATGAAGAGCCATTGCATCTCCTCAAAGCGGCTGTTTGGTGCAGCACTTGTAGTGGCGCCGATGGCACCACCGTAACCACGAAATACGAAACGAATTTTTTGCCGCACGAAGTTGGTGCATTTGATCTCGATCATTGCTGGTTTCAAAAGGACGAAGCAACCGCTCATACAACTCGATGGATATTTTGAGACACCAATTTCCAGATCGCGTGTTCTCCCCTTTTGTAGATTTTAGGTGGCCGTCCAGATCTAGCAGCATAAGACTCGAGTTTACCGCATTAAACCACGAAACCTGCAAGTCTTGAAATCTAACATTGAAGAAGAAATCGCCAATTTGGTGCCAGATGTTCGCTGATGACTTAGTTTAGCGACCACTGAAATTTCGGCATATGAACAGCTAAAGCCACAATCGCGATAAATATATACTTACATTAAATCGTTATACATTTTGCATTCCTATTATTGTTGTTGACATACCGTTGTCGCTCTTATTTTCGTATGACGCGTCAGCGTTAGAGCTTGGCAACATGAGATTCAACGCTTGCCGCTCTTGTTTAGTTGTAACTGTAAACCTGTTGTGTTACATTCTAGGGCAGCAACAGATAATATGTTAATAGGTTTTGGCTCCTAGCGTATTTGAAGGAAATCGGGCAGTGTCAGTTTGCTCAAAGATCGTCCTTGCTCCCACCTCTCAGAGCATCCCTATCTTGAAATAGTTCAGTCTTTGATTTTTGAGATTCAGCTTCGATTTGTACCCTCTGTACACTTGTCTAACTTCCCAAAACTCAGTTTCTAAACTCTCTGTGGTAGTAGCTGACCGGTAAACTTTTTGATTCATATCTTGTTTCAACATCTATTTCTGGTTCTGATCTTGAAGTCTGGTCAGTAATTTAGTATCTCCCAATCTTTCAGAAATCTGGCACTTGGCTTAGACGGATATTATCCTTATTCATTAGCGTGTTGAGAGATAAGTCTGCAATAAGTCCGCTTATTGATCGTTAATTAGTTTTGATTTGGCACTTTGTCTTCTTAATGTGTATAAAAACGAAACAGTTAACACGCCGAGAGAGTCTTAGAAATCACCTTCGTTGCTTTTAAAACCGTCTAAAATACACTACATTCAGTCCAAAATCTGAACAACCACTAAGAATTGGTCCCCATCATTTAGGCATCAGGGCTTCTGCCCACCTTAACTTTTGAATCATCTTCCGTGTTTTCAATGTTAGAAAACCGATTGTCGAATTTTAATGAATTTGAAATAAGAAATTCAAATACCTACATATAAATTAAAATTGTTTTTTTTTTAATATGTATATTTTTTTATATGGGTTTGAATGTTATTCCATTAGAAACATAATAATACTACATATGTATCAGTTTATTGCCCTCTTAAAATTATAGTTCTTTAAATAGAGACAAAAACTTCAGATAGAAAAGAAACAAACACAAAAAAAAAATGAGAATTTATTCTAAAATATAAAAAAACAAATTGTTTTTGACGGTTAAGGAATAGTAGTGTAGTGTGTAAATATGTATGAGTATGTATGTATGTATGTATTTATAAGTATTAGATCAAATTAGAAAAAAATATGATGCAATCAAAGGCATTTCAATCGTAAGAAAACTATAAGAATTCGATGAGAATTATTCAAAAATGTGCTGGTAACGGAATTTCGTAAACGACTAGAGTTGTTTAGTCACATCCAGGGCCTACTTTTGATTTCTTAAACCCCTAATGAAGGGAGAATGTATATATGTATGTATCTATATTATTGTTATTATTATAATTTTTTTTAAATTTTATTTTCAAACACAAACTGCGAAGCTACTTGGCTTATCTGCGGAAAAACCCAGAGTCTTCGGCAGGAATCGAACCTGCGACCTTCGCTCTACCAGTCTAGTACACTAGCTACTAGCCTACGAAGTTGTAATAAAATATATTTTTACTGGCCACTAGTATAAAACGAACTCTATTGGCTGATATGAAAGATCACTGTTAGATGCAGGATCTTCTAATAATATACTAGTATGCCTAATATATCCAGCATGGGTTGCATATGTTTTTTTTATAAGAATTTCGCAAATTACAGGTTCATGAATTTCAAATTCATTGATAAAATCTGCTCACACAAGGTAAAGGTTCACAGATTTCCGGGTACCGCGTATAAAACAAAACGCATAAAAAATTACTTAAAGTTTATCTCTACAATAACACTATCGATCATATTGCCAGATAAGAATACCGCGGAAGTCGCTATAAGGGCTGCCAGAGGTGACGCTTTTTAGAACCAATTTTCCTGGGGGGGTTACTCTCTATTGCGATGCGCAGGAAAAATGGTACCTAATCGGATAATTGGTACCCTTCATTGCGAATACGCATTTTCCTTTCGCATATAATTTTTTCACTTTCGCAAATCTGGCATCAGTGCACTCTGTAATACGAAATCATACGTCAAAATCGTTCGTTAAAACAAAATATCTTACGCTAACAAAATACCAAACGCATCGAACTAGCTTACGCATCGTAATAGAGAGTAACCCCCCTGTTATTTTGGCGATTGGCTGATATTCCTACTTTTCTCTTCACACAAAGTCTACACATTGCAATATTTCTTAATTGAATAACGAAATTCATAATACGTGGAAAATATGTCCCATAATGTAAATAATTTTTAAATGGCTGCCCTGCTCGAATTAACTTAATGTTGTGGTTAAAGAAATCAAATGTTGGAACCGTCATCGTTTCTCAAGCAAATTTTCCCTTAAAAGCATTTTTTTAAAAATAGCTTTAGAAAAAAATTTGTTTACTATAATCAAAAAAATAATGATAATAATAAAAAAAAATAAAGAACAATAAGCAAGAATCACTTGGACGATTTTTACATGTTTTAATTTAAAAGGTGGGATTTTCAAAATTTGCTTTTCTGAAATCTAAATTATTACATTCTAAATTTACCAGCAGATTTACCAAGAAAGAAAAAATCTGGCCTTGGATTGGTCTGCTTTAATAATACTCAATTAAGATCGCACAAATATCCCTGAAACTAAAGAAGTTTTTTGAAACATGAAAACATGGTCTTGTAGACTATTTCAAAGGACTATTTGAATGCCTCACGAGATACCGAAATATTTCCAAAATAAGAAGTTCTTTTCGATAGAAAATTCTCTATTTCTATGAAATACTATTGTACGGTCTTGTAAAACAATTAATTTTTTTTGTGCAGCAACTTTTTTACGATTGCTTTCTAAAATGTAAATTTTGTCTATTTATTTTCAAAATTTTACCATTATTGGAAAAAATATTAAGCAGCCCTAGCAGCTGTTACGAAACCAGTCCGCCCAAAAATTGATTGTAATGTCTTAAATGAATTCAACGCAGTGCTTTTAAAGTTCCGACCAATTTCAGTTCAGGGTAAACTTAGTCCATTAGACAAACGCTGTATACCAGATTTTGTCTAGTATGAATTGCTCCTACTGTAGGCAAATCTGAAAACTTATACATACAAATAATGTAACGTACTAAATGAGAATTATTGAATGTGAATAACAGTAGACAACGTGCAAACAAATTAAATTATAATAACCACCCAATAATATAACTTTTGTTCTAAAGAGTTTTTGACGGGAAAATAAAGATTATCATGCTTTTATTAACATTTCGATGGTAACAGAGTTTTCAATGCAAAAACCGAACTTGCTATCAATCAATTGAGAATTTATTAGAAGCCAATCGTTTTCAAAGCTGTCATTTTGAAAAGATTTGCTAAATTTTTATTGGGTTTGGAAATCATTTTTGAATTAATTAAAATTATTAATTAATTTAATTTTAAAAATTAAGGTTTTTTTGCTCTCCGTGACAAGAAGCATTTCATAAACAACCGATTCATTTGATAAACATGTGTCTATAACTTTCAAGCTTAAATTTAAAATGAAATTTTTTCTCTCCGTGTATTTTCACACAAATCTTAATTTAATTATCTTTAAGTACATATTATGAACCAAATTAAAATGAAATATTTTCAAAGATTATTTCTAACATTATATGTTTTTTATCACTCGTTTAAAAATACCCTTTCTTTTTGTCTAAGCTTGTTCTTTCAACGCAAATTTTTATTTTATTTTTTATCAAAACAACGTGTTTTTTTCTTTATAAACATGGATAAAGGGAGTAGAGTTATTCGAGCTAAAGAAATCAGTCCATATATGAACTAAATTCAATTAGTTGTGTTTTTTATTGCTGAATTTGTAAACATTTCTTTATCTGCTCCAAAGTCTTAATATGAATGAAGTCATTGTTTTCATTTATCTCTGAATGTATTTTTATAGAAAAATATTACTCTTAGTTGCCACTTTCTAGTCAAAACAACACTGTTACGAAAATATTGTTTTCATAATTCATAATAATTTATTCAATTTTAATTTTAGAATTTTTATTGAAGAAATTGCCATAGAATGTCTGTTTCAGAAATGTGTCGCAGGTGAAGCTTTTATTAAATGAATTTATTAAAAAAAGTATATATTTAGCTGGGCTCAATATTACAGAAAGCTACAATAGATAACGTATATATGAAATCTAAAAATTCAAAAAATTTTTTTATATGAGAATTTTTTTAATCAACGATTATTATTTATAAGAAAGTTATTGTCTTGTAACCAGAGAAAAAATGTAGTTGTTCTTAAGCGGCTGCTAGATACATAAATCTTTGCATGTGTGTTATTTGCAATATTGAAGCTTTGTGACAGACGAGGTCAATATTACCCTTCAATTTTAATTTTTGTGTGGTTAGTCCCCTTTCACACACATCAGGTTTTCTTGATCAAGTTTTTATTCAGCTGTGAGAATGATAGAGAACGTATGTACTACCTTCTCTATCTTTCTCACAGCTGAATTGAAACTTGATCAAGAAAACCTGATGTGTGTGAAAGGGGACTTACATACATACATACGACGACTTTTATTAATTCTCTTATAAAATTTCTTTTATTGAATTTTTAGCACATAAAATTTCTCGTCAGCAAAAGAATTTCTATTTACGATGTTCACTTGGCAGTCACACAACATAAAGTGAAGATTGACAATAACAGCATTTCACTACGTTAAACTATTTATTTTTTTGTACGAAAATCAAAACCATTTTGATATTCTTCAATATTATATATGAGATATGCGTGTGTCAATTTTTTTATAAATGCACATAAACTTAATAATTGCAGCTAAAAATTGATCTGTGTAACAGTCGTTTTAAGGAATGATGCTTTCATTACTTCCAAAGTATCTGCTCGTGCATTTTTTCGTCTTCTTAGGAAGTTCAGTTCATAAAATTTTGATTAAATTTAAGACAAAAATCTTTTAAATCGATATGAAAAAGTTATTTGTAATGAATTTTTAATTGAAACTATTACTTTCACATGAGAGGAAACTCATTGAAATTATTGTCAAGTTGATATTATCCTTTCGAAACTTATATTTGCAGCAGTAAAAAATTTTCATTCGTCATGAACTATTTAAAAAAATGTACTCTCAATATGTTGATGATAGTTTACAAAGGCTGATTTTTTTAGCCTGAGGATTATTGAATTTTATTATTAAAATTCATGCTCGGTTACGAAAGTGCATCATCCACTTTTTTTAATCCGAATATTGTGTTCAGCGACGAAGCTCATTTCTGGTTGAATGGATACGTGAACAAGCGAAATTGCCGTATTTGATGCGAAAAGCAGCCAGAAGCATTGCATCCCGAAAAATGCAATGTTTGGTGTGGATTATGGGCCGGTGGCATAATTGGACCATACTTTTTCAAAGCCGACGAAGGCAGGAACGTTTCCATGAATGGGGAGCGCTACCGTGCAATGATTACAATTTTTTTGTTGACCAAAATAGAAGAGCTGGACTTGGCTGACATGTGCTTTCAACAAGACGGTACCACATGCCACATGTCATACAACACGCGAAACAATGGCCCAATTGAGCGGCGAGTTAGGCGAGTTTGGGGCCAGTCAAAATTGTCCGCCTAGATCGTGCGATTAAACGCCTTTAGACTATTTTTTGTGAGGCTGTGTTAAGGTTCATGTCTATAGGGACAATCGCGCACCCGTTGACGGACTGGAAGCCAATATTGAAGAATTTATTCGTGAGATACCGGCCGATATGTTGTAGAGAGTATGCCAAAATTGGACCCATTTGAGGCGCAGCCGCGGCCAACATTTACATGAAATCATTTAAATCAAGTCCGAAAGCACTTAGAAAATCACCTCTACATATACTTGGCGAAAATTTCCTTAAAACCATAAAATGAAAATACAATTTTCGTGGTGGCTTTGATTCTTTTTGTATCTGTCTATATCAATTGAGCTTAGTTGTTTTGCTTTTTCTTCTGTGATTATTTATAAAATATATTTATAACAATTGAAATAAATTAATAGTAAAACAATAAACATTATTATTAAAACGACTACACCCATTTTAGTTGCTGATATTGCAGCATTTTGTTTTCCATATTTATTATTTGATAAGAGCAACCACAATAAAAAAAATTTAGTCCTCATAATCTTTGAACTTTCCCGATTTGAATAAAACTGAACAAAACAAAGTACTTGTTAAGATTATTGCTAAACAGGCGAACGACATTTAGAAATATACATTTGTACGAATACAAATGCAAACTCTGTTGCAGAAATGGTTTATTGGGTTCCAATTGATAACAATATCGCACTCTTTTTATTGCGAGATTATTCTGAGTTAAATTTTTATCAAATAAGTGTATGATTGTTACTTAAAAGAAAAGACTCAAATGTATTAATTAAATTATTATGAAAATAAGAATAAATGATATTGAAGCAACTCGATATGACTGAAGTTCCAATTCCTAAGTATAACTGTCTATAGGACACTCATGATTTTTTAAGCATACAAATATAAAAGTAAATTTGATGTATGGAATAACGTTCAGGAAGATTGGTGTTCCGTTTCCTCCAAGTATTGAAGCAATCAGCCATGTCACGGAACTAAATTCCGATCGAAAGTGGTTTTAATTCCGTAAATCGAGTGTTTAGAAAACGAAAAACGAAAATTTTACGGGGAATAAAACTAAAGATTTTCAAAATGGAATTTATATTTGGAATGATTAAAAACAAATTTAAATAAAACTAATATAAAATAAAGCATTAAATAGTATAAATATTATAAGGATTTTATTAACTTTATTTTATAATAATGTATAAACATAATAATTTTCCGAATCGCAGTATTGTTACACTACTTTTTTGAACAAACATTTAAAATATAAGAAAATTGTTGAAAAGTTCAACTCTTTAACATATGATTTGTTAGTTCCGAAAACTCGTAGGTGTCTGAAGGAAATTTTGCGGAAATGCGAAAAACCACACCTTTCTTTCCATTGCGATAATACCTTAATTTTTTCTAAATACGCTGGCTACAATGCAAATTATGACTAAGAACTTGAGTTCGATCCCTGTTCAGGACATGACATCAACAGCATGAATTTTTCTGATCTACTAGTACATTAGAGTGGTATTGTTGTTGGACTGTTTAAATGATGAAGGCATATATGTATATCACTGGTCACAGTACCAACAGAAATTGCTACTCTTCTGTGCTGGTGATCATTATAGCGATTTTCTTCTTTGACAATGTGTTAGCAGAGTCGTCGGCGAAGTAAAACACATATCCAATTTAATAAGGTTAATGCGTCTACTCAACACCAGAGGCGCTGCAATATTGCTATATAAATTCATAAAAGGACGCAATAGTTGAGTTGTGAAAAGAATTAAACTTTCTCTTTTAAGTTCAACACCTGTCCTCGCCACACTATCCCTTTCTCAGAGTGGCATTTGAAATGCAAGTCGCATTAACAGGGTTTTGGACATGAAATGTAAAATAAAATATATGGCTTGTTTTGGAAAGAAACCACTTAAATCAGAATTGTTTCAGGTACGAAATGAAATTCAGTTCTGGTAGATTTAAAAAAAATCACTGGCAAAGATGCATTTTATTTAAATGGTCGGTCGGTATTTGAAGATAATCGATTCAAGTTGTATGATACCTGCAAAGTAAATATTTCGAATCATAAAACACAAATAGCGTTTAAAAAAACCTTTTTTTTATTCTGTTAGCGACTTCCAAAATTGCAAGTATCATTAATTCCGTTTTTCATCAAACTTTGTTCGCTATTTGGGGAATTTATATATGTATAAAACTTTGTGTTCATATTACTGGATAGTTCAATATATTGAAAGCTGGCATTATCGCGAGTTCACTGTGTTGCATTTACATATTTTTTGGGGATAAATAAAATCAATCGGAATCTGAAGAACATCAAACAAAATCGTTCAAAAGTATCCAATCCGATCCCAATGCGTTAAAGACCAGAATATCAGAATTTGATTGTAGTACTTAACTTATTACAATCAAATTCTATTTGTATGAGCCTTGTTTTTCTTAAGTCTTAAGAAAATACGAGAGATACATCCGTATTCTTAAGACGTTTTTATTATTTTTTTTTACACACAAAGACAATTTAAGTTATTGGAATTTTTGTTTATTAAATGGAAAAAAATGTAGACAATTATTTTTTGCTAATGCAAATTTTGATAACAAATTTTGATTGCTAGTGTAGTGTAATCTTAAAAAATTGCCTGTTGCATTTATATTGTTGTATTTGTTGTAGAACTACCTGTAAGTGATAAATATGTCTTGTGGCCAAAAGTGAGCTGTGAAATTGTTTTACGTTATTAATTCCATGTCTTCCTTTAAATAAATAAAATGTAATTTTAATTGTTTTCTTTTTGTATTATTTTGTAGCAAAAATTCTAATCAGACAATTGTTCCAGTTTATTACGTCTAGACTAGACTCTTCTCTCACTTTCTCTCACTTTATTTGTTTTTGTTTCCATACGAGATTTTACATAGAGAATAAAAATAATATAAAAAGAAAAATCAAAAGTAAATAAATAACACAGGAATAAATAATATTAATTGTTTACCTTTTTCAGATTTCTATTTAAAATACTGTGGATATTCATATACCCTTAATGATTCAAACACTATTAGGGTGGTGCCTAATTACATAAACCTTTTTCCTATAAAAGTGGAAGAAATTTATATTAAAATCAAAAAAGATCGGCAACAAGTTTAGGAATCCGTTTAATGTATTACTTTCTGCCATTTCCCCGAAGAATTCTGTAACGTCTTGAAACTATTTCTACTATTCACATATAAATACATTAACACAATTTGCAAAAGTATGGATGATAATATCAAGGTAAAAAAATAATATATAGTAATTATATTTCCATTTTCAAAGAAAATCGCAAGAGAATATCGCGGAACTATTTTGATCGTTTTAAACAAAGTTTTTATGCCCGATTTAAATATTTTTTTATTTATTTCGAGAAGAAATGATTGTTTCTATTTGAATTTTTTTCGAAAGGAAATGTTTTTAGGCTTTAAGTTTTAATTACACATATAATTTTAATATTGAAATTTATCGGTAGTGTATTTGGCATAAACATACGAGGTTAAATGTTTCCAAACTGCTTGAAGTTCACTGACGATTTGGTTTAGCGACCAATGAAATGTCGGCATATGAACAGCTAAAGCCACAACAATCAAAACAGTTGGCAAAAACTTTAAAGCTGAAAGTCCATACCATCCGTTCTATGCCCTATTGCCTTTAATGCATGTGTCAAAAAAGTGTATTCAGGTAATTGCATGTGACAAGTTACAGAAAATAAAACGCATAGAACGCATAGACATATAGAACACATAAAGTAGGTCTACTTTCAACTTTTGTATGCGTCTCATGTATCACAAAAGAAGGTCAGCTGTTTTTGATAGCAGAGGATGACAAATTATATTTTATTTAAGTTGTATTTAAATACAGTTACAGTTTATCAGTCATAAATTAAAACTCTTATTGAAGTGGTATGAAAATATGGCAGCACCACAGAGCTTCCAAGAAATCTTCCTAAATTTTGCAAAAACAGCTGTTTGATGTAAACAAAGAAATATTTAGAGACAAAATAAAATTTATTAAATAAACATTTAAAAAACCCAAAGCACTTGAATAAAACATTTTATAATATTATTTGTCATAAAACCACATCGCACACTAAATACAAAAGAGTCACAACTCAAAATTTATCGAAATCGCTTTTCTTTCACAAATCAATTCCCATAACAAATCTTCAACGACCTCTAAAATTTCCTTTCCATTAGATTACGCTTTAGTTGGAAAACTACAGTTTTGCCTGTTTTATTTTACTTGTGTCGCTTGTAGAGCGTCAGTAGTTTTTTGCTTCTCCTGAACGTTTTAGATTTTTTGAGTTGTGATTTTTTTATTTAGTGTGCGACATATTAAAGCACATTTTTGTGAAATGAAAAAAAATGTCAATGGCCGCACATTTGATTGCCTACCAAACAAAAACAAATCATCTAAATCATATTGACAATTTAATTAATTTAGAGTTTAAATAACGTTGATTCATACAAAAAAGCACTGAAAAACTGAATTGCGTATTTAGTAGAACTTGAAAATACATAAGTATGTACATACTTATGTACATAATAAATACATAATGTATGTAAATGATACATATTTACATACATATGTATGTATATGTAATACATATGACCATCCATATCCTTATTTTGATTTTACTAAGAATACAATTTTTTCTATTGTTGTATAGAGTTTGATTAAAAAGTTGTGTGCTTACGCCCAATAAGAAGGTTGCTTCAATTCGTAAAACGAACTGTACGAATCCAGCAATATATTATTTGGGTTTTATTGTCCAAACAACATACATACATACATACATAAGTACATATTTACATACATATGTACTTATGTATGTATTTGAAATAGGCTTTCAAAAAAGAAAAAAAATAATGGAAAAATATGGAATTTTTAAGTAGTTCGTGGCGAAGTTAAATATTTATTATGTTGGTGTATGGCAACAAATACGCATTTAATCGATCCAAGCAATACACAGCACTAAATTATTCTAAATACATAAACTTTATTTTATTCTTAGATAATTTACATACGTGGTTTTCACGTTTCGCATTTTTCTGCAAGCATTTTGAATTCAACAAGTTCTTTTTACTAAAAAAAAAAAAAAAAAACGCGTGAATGCCTTCTCTTGTTGATGTTGTAAATAAACTAAAGCTCATACTCGGCGTTGCCTTTTTGTGTTATATTTAACCAATTTTGGTTACATCATTCTCCAATGTGTTTCCCGTTTTGGATACTTACATATTTCGCAAAGAGGAAAAACAAATTGTCTATTTTGATTTCATTTGTATGGTACCATCCCCTCTCTGTTTTTTTCGACATGGCCATTAATCTTCTCCAGAAATTAAAAAACGGCTTTGTTAATTTATATTTTAGGTTTAAGATTTCTCTTTATTTATGAACATTTTTCTTGTTTGTAATCTTTTATTTTAAATTTAAATAGGCTACTTAGTTCAATCGTATTTTATAAGCCAAATTACATGTGATAGTTATCAAAGAACAAATTACACCAAAGACACACGTGTAAATCATTCTGACAAACACTAGCAGAACGGAACATGTAATTTGTTCTTTGATAACTATCACATGTAATTTGGCTTATAAAATACGATTGAACTAAGTAGCCTATTTAAATTTAAAATAAAAGATTACAAACAAGAAAAATGTTCATAAATAAAGAGAAATCTTAAACCTAAAATATAAATTAACAAAGCTAATGGCTTGTAGCAAAAATTAATAAATATACATACTTATACATAGTAACAAACCAAAAAAGTTTTTAATAAGTTAAAAAACAAACTAAGCAAATTAAAAAATATGTGTATAGTTGGTAAAGAATAGATAACAATGGCCACACTGTTGTAAGTTAGTGAGGTGTAATTTGGGCTTTCCATTACAAAAAAAAAAAAAAGTTTTCACAAATTGTAATACGAATGTATCAAAAAAATTCACGTATTCTATTTACAGTGAAAAAGTTTGTATAAATAGCTGAAATATACATCAACTGACACCACAGAAGTGGACCAAACACAAGAACGCTGATGATGAAAGTGTAGCGGCTTTCGAAAACAGCATGTTGTTCCGTTCTGCTAGTGTTTGTCAGAATGATTTACACGTGTGTCTTTGGTGTAATTTGTTCTTTGATAACTATCACATGTAATTTGGCTTATAAAATACGATTGAACTAAGTAGCCTATTTAAATTTAAAATAAAAGATTACAAACAAGAAAAATGTTCATAAATAAAGAGAAATCTTAAACCTAAAATATAAATTAACAAAGCTAATGGCTTGTAGCAAAAATTAATAAATATACATACTTATACATAGTAACAAACCAAAAAAGTTTTTAATAAGTTAAAAAACAAACTAAGCAAATTAAAAAATATGTGTATAGTTGGTAAAGAATAGATAACAATGGCCACACTGTTGTAAGTTAGTGAGGTGTAATTTGGGCTTTCCATTACAAAAAAAAAAAAAGTTTTCACAAATTGTAATACGAATGTATCAAAAAAATTCACGTATTCTATTTACAGTGAAAAAGTTTGTATAAATAGCTGAAATATACATCAACTGACACCACAGAAGTGGATCAAACACAAGAACGCTGATGATGAAAGTGTAGCGGCTTTCGAAAACAGCATGTTGTTCCGTTCTGCTAGTGTTTGTCAGAATGATTTACACGTGTGTCTTTGGTGTAATTTGTTCTTTGATAACTATCACATGTAATTTGGCTTATAAAATACGATTGAACTAAGTAGCCTATTTAAATTTAAAATAAAAGATTACAAACAAGAAAAATGTTCATAAATAAAGAGAAATCTTAAACCTAAAATATAAATTAACAAAGCTAATGGCTTGTAGCAAAAATTAATAAATATACATACTTATACATAGTAACAAACCAAAAAAGTTTTTAATAAGTTAAAAAACAAACTAAGCAAATTAAAAAATATGTGTATAGTTGGTAAAGAATAGATAACAATGGCCACACTGTTGTAAGTTAGTGAGGTGTAATTTGGGCTTTCCATTACAAAAAAAAAAAAAGTTTTCACAAATTGTAATACGAATGTATCAAAAAAATTCACGTATTCTATTTACAGTGAAAAAGTTTGTATAAATAGCTGAAATATACATCAACTGACACCACAGAAGTGGACCAAACACAAGAACGCTGATGATGAAAGTGTAGCGGCTTTCGAAAACAGCATGTTGTTCCGTTCTGCTAGTGTTTGTCAGAATGATTTACACGTGTGTCTTTGGTGTAATTTGTTCTTTGATAACTATCACATGTAATTTGGCTTATAAAATACGATTGAACTAAGTAGCCTATTTAAATTTAAAATAAAAGATTAAAAAACGGCATGTTTTGAACTCCCAAGATTATTTTAGATATCCCACAAGTGATTTCATTTTTAAGGAACCCTCTCCATTTCTTCAATATGGCCACTAAAAAATCGTTTATTTTAAACCACAATTTTTAGGCTTCCAAGATTATTGCAGATATCGCACTATTATATTCCATTTCAGCACTCCCTGGACTATCATCTCTATATAGTGTGTCGTACCAGTCTCTCCTCATTTTTTTCACTATGGTCTTTAATCTGCTTAAGAAATTAAATTTTTCTAAAAAAATTTTATTGTTGCTTTAACATATACATAAGTACATACATATTTCGCCTTCCTTTATTAAGAAACTCTTGAATCATATTTTCTACTTTGTAATTTTTATTTATTCTGGTCCTAGCTCCTATATGTACATATAGGTATGGCGATTTAAATTAACCTAGTCCAATTTGTGATTGCTGTTAACTGTTTAACGAAGCTCTTTTAAGTGCGAAATCGGAATTGCCAAAAAAATATAGATTTTTGCTGAGCTAGTTAAATTTAGAAGCTAAGAAGCTCCTAATAAAAACTTGTACATATTGTAAAAACAAAGTTATCAAAAATTTAAAATCCAATTTGTTTAAAACTCACATAAATTTCAATTCTTTAACCGAAACGTTCGATTGGAAAGATAAATTATATTGGAAGTGCAAGCCAAGAAAAATTTAAATATAAAAAGTCATGTAAATATAATTTACGAAAAAAGAGCAAAAAGCGGAAAAATTTATTACAAGGGCAAGAGAAGATACGAAGTCAAAAAAATGTCATCCGTCTCGAAAAAAAATTCCAAAATGTAATAAAACTTTTAAGTTTCGAGAAAAGCTTTATCTAAAAAAAACAACTTAATAATTAGTATGTATATCCGAGTATTTTAGTTACATGTATTTCTCATTTAGTTAATTTTTTTTTTTTTAATTTGGTACCAACATTTTTTTTATTGGTAGTGGCAATGGTTAGCTTGGGTTTAACCATATCATATTGACCCAAAGGACTAGAGAAACTCCGTGTCACTCACAAAGTTCCTTACTTTCCTCCAGCATATTCCCCGTAATCGGGTTATGTCCGGTAAGGTGTCACCCCCAAGATATCGGGACCTTATTTGTGAGAAGGCGGGGCATTTGCACAAATAGTGTTCCAATGTTTCGCTCTCCTCCCCACATGCTCTACATTCATCTCCTCCCGCTATTCCCATGCGTTTAAGATGTGCCCATAGTTGAGAGTTACAACTCTCATTATTCTACTTAGTTCGGGCTTGCTAAGTCTTAGCAGCTCCCTTGTTCTTCTCTCGTCTGGATCTCCCCATAGAATTTTTGTATCGATTCCCATGGTTCCGTTATTCCAGAGAGTTAAATGGGCTCTATGTGCCCAGGTCTTTAGCTCGGATTTAACTGCATCGAAAGGTTTCGCGCATTCCAAGCTTATATTACCTAAGTCTGTTGCCCTAGAAGCAAGTGAGTTTGCCCTCTCATTTCCAGTTATCCACGCGTGTCCTGGCACCCATATGATGCGCAGTTCACCATGTGTTGAGTAACTGTTAATAGCGTTCTTGCAATCCCAAACTGTACGTGATTTAGTGCTTTCCGCTGAGATTGCTCTGATGGCCATCTGACTGTCTGTGAATATATTCACAAGTCCTGACCTCCCCATTACATTGAGTTCCCTGATACACTCCGTTACCGCCCGAACTTCCGCCTGCAAAACTGTGCAATAGTCCGGCAGGCGGAAAAACAGTTCCGTGGTGTTTTCTATATAAACACCAAGTCCCGTTTTCCCTCTCGACCTTGATCCATCCGTGTAACAATGAAGCCCCATGGGGATCTGGTTCCAAGGGTTGGTCAACCAGGAATGGATGTCGGGGATCAATGTTCCGCAGTTGGCCTCTAGTCTAGTCTCCTGTATGCGGTCATTTTCGACATTTTCCGGTATGGACTCTCCTGTGGCCGTAAAGATTCGTTGATGATACGCTTCGTGTTCAAGTAGTGACAATACTTGCTCATTCTCATTAAACCTCATACTCTCATACTTGTACATTTAAAGCAATGTGTTACAGTTGTTGGTTTTGTGTTTTTTCAAAAAGTTTAGTAAATTATGTTCCAATGTACAATCATATTTTGTTGTTGTGGTCTTGTAATGCAGTGTATTTGAAAGGGCTTTTAACTTTAAAAGGGTATTTTAATATGAAGCGTGAAAGCTCTCATAATTTCAATTAGCAGTGTTACTATAAAACTTCAACAAAAACATCATAAACAATCAAGAAGGTTAAATTTATTGTTTGCTTTTTTTCAAAAGCCCAAAACTACCAGATGGTGGCATCGAACTGTCATGCGATGATCACTCGTTCTCATTTAAAGT